>ONZH01001276.1:0-31737 GCA_900303285.1 Rhinella marina | reverse complement strand
ATTTGATTTTCCTTTATGTTTAACCACATTATTTTTCTTATATTTATACACATTCTTATCTTTTAGTCCTGTTTTTATCCACATCTATGTATCACCACCACCTCTTCAATTATCTCCTCAAGCTTCTATTTAGAGTACATTTGCTCCATAAATCTCTCCATAAAATTTCAGCCTGTACTTTACAGTCATCCTGCAGTGTATAATTTTCTTCTATCTCAGAAACTGATTTTAGGGACATTACTTAGCCAGGTGTCAAAATGGCAGCTATACCAATTTGCAAAAATAGACCCTATTCTGGATAGTATTGGCTTGGGGAGAAGGTTCTGATTTTTAGGACTTTGTGGTAGAAAATTAAATCATGGGAATTTTGGAATGTTTGTTATACAAAAACTTAAATTTCTTTTCTGTTAATATTACTTATGTAAACCTACAGTGGGACTTTCAGATGCTTGTATGCAGTAAATTCTGTACACTGTTGCAACATAACAGAAAATAGCTTGGTTCTACTTGACAGATTTCTCCAACGTATATATCTCAAATGACAGAGACTAACATAGGTATAAAGCAGTTCTGAAAAAAGCAGCTGCATGTTTCTAGACCCTATGGCAAAGCCAAAATGAGGCTCTGCCTACTATGTGCAAATTATACTACTGGCTTCTTCTCAGGTGTAATTGAAGAACATGAAGGAGATAAATGTATTGCACTGCTGTATGAAAACAATGTGGTTTCACTTGTGCACCGAGTCCGGGGGAATCGGTGCAAAGGATGGGAGTGGTAATGGCTCTGATAAAGTATTGTGTCACAGTGTACTCCCTCAGGATGTTGCTCCCTGGGGATTAGTGCAGTGGAAATGTAGTTTTGAAGAATGAGGCCAGTGTAACTTTACCTAAATTAAATAGCAGCAATTTCTATGTGCAATTTTCTGGCATCACTAAGGATTATGGAAACAGGCTGGATGGCTGCAGGTTAGCACTTATATTGTATTGGCCTAGTAGTATCATGGGTGATGGGTGTCTTAGTTGTAGTCCCTCACCTCACAGCAGTGTCTTTTAATGCTTGTCTCAGGTCACTCTGCTGTTTAATTCCTCTCAAGTGTCTGCTTAAGAATATGTTTACTTATTCCCTCTGGAGAATCCTTCACAGGAGCAGGAGCTCAGATGTGTGCCTCCTTTCCTTCCTGAGGCTCTCGAATTCCCCCTCCTTGCATGAAGCAGGACGAGCCCACTCCTACCAAAAGGGATGGAACAGGATGGTTATATTCTGTTCCTTTACTTTTGGTAGGAGTGGGCTGGTCCTGCTTCCTGCAAGGAGGGGGGATTTGAGAGCCTCAGGAAGGAAAGGATGCACACATGTGAGCTCCTGCATATTCATTGCCAACCTTTGTTATACACTACTTACTGGAAGTATTGGCCAAAAACATATAAAAATATAACAATACAAAACATAATAATACAAGCTATATACACACCAATTTCAGATAACTCCAGGTCTGGGGTGTCTAGTTTTCAGCACATAGCTGAGAGCATAATACTATCTTGAGATTAATACCAGGGGTCTTTCCAAGGTATGACTAGGGTTGTAAAGGTCTTAAGGCAGTGGGTGTGCGACCACTGTGTCAACCAACTGGTTTGACTTTAGGCCAAACCTAAAGGTGTTATCCTGTGGTTCCCTGGTATTTACCTTTTAACCCTTATACAGGGATCAGAACTTTACTGCATGGAGCCATCAGGCTTCTGCCTCTTGGAGTAGTCCTTTTGTCATTGACAGCTAACCCAAGGAGGTTAGAAGCACCAGAGTTAGGCTACTTTCACACCAGCATTTCTATTTTCCAGTATTGAGATCCAGTCATAGGGTCTGAATACTGGAAAAAAACACTTCCGTTAAGTCCCCATTCATTGTCAGTGGGGACAATACGTAACTGAACAGAACGGAGTACTCCTAAATTAATTCCATTCTGTTTGGTCGCATTCCCATACTGGAGAGCAAGCCGCAGCAAGCTGCGGTTTTCTTTCCATCATGGGATGTGGTGCAAGATTTTCTCTGTCACAATTTGACACAATAGAAAATGGATCCGTCCCCCATTGACTTTCAATGGAGTTCGTGACGGATCCGTCTTGGCTATGTTAAAGATAATACAACCGGATCCATTCATAATGGTTGCTGATGGTTGTATTATGAGTAACGGAAGTGTTTTTGCTGAACCCTAGTGCGAAAGTAGCCTAAGGCACCGAGGGATTAGTCAAAAAATGTAGTCAGAAAGAGGCTGAAGTAAAGGCCGGCAGAGTTCATATCAATCCGAGATACAATTCTAACGTCTGGCTGGCTGTAGAGGTCCATAACTGTAATAGGCTCTAGTCGGTACATGTGCAGAGAACAAACACTTTAGCAAGGAACAGGAACATAATTGCTTAGGAAAGGAAATGAGGTCAGCCGCTCACTGTTATAGTAGAAGCTGATTAGCTATTAGAAGCACCCCTGTAGTTGCATATAGACCAAGGAGATGAGAGGAGTGGTAGTAAAGGCAAAAATGATAGTAATTTTTTGAAAAGCAGTTCAATGAGCTCAATATGAATAGTTAAAGGGAACCTGTCATCTCCGAAACACCCCCTGAACTAGAATAAGCGTTGTATAGTGTAAGTGATGCTGAATCCGATTATGAAAGTTTTATCTTCATACTCACTTCCATTCCGACGCTGTACTCCCACAAACCTGCAGTAAAATGCACTCACTGGACTCTTCTTTGAGTCCTCTCCATTATGTGAGTGAGCACCGGAGTCCA
This sequence comes from Rhinella marina, assembly GCA_900303285.1. Taxonomy (NCBI): domain Eukaryota; kingdom Metazoa; phylum Chordata; class Amphibia; order Anura; family Bufonidae; genus Rhinella; species Rhinella marina. The sequence goes on along the minus strand of ONZH01001276.1, from coordinate 28,958 downwards.
CTAGTGCATTTTACTGCAGGTTTGTGGGAGCACAGCGTGAGAATGCAAGTGAGTATGAAGATAAAACTTACATATTCGGATTCAGCATCACTTACACTATACACCTCTTACTCTAGTTCAGGGGGTGTTTCGGAGATGACAGGTTCCCTTTAAATAAGAAATGTTCCTAACAGACAGTAACGGGCACAAGCTGCTGTCATATGAAGGGGCATGATGGGGGGGGGGGCTTATTTCTGATGTGCTAGTCACCATGATTGGGGTGGACCTCATATCATGAAGTGTTGTTCATCATGCTACCATGATTGATGTGTCCAAATAACACCTTAATGTTATCGCTATCAATTCATCATGGATAGGATAATTAGACGCACCATATTGTTTTTGTCTACACAAAATGAGAAATAAGTGTGCTCTGAAGATTTCTTACTTTTTGTTCATTGATTGAACATTGTGTTATACATATTTTTAGAGATGAGCAAATTTTTCAAAAATTCGATTCGGCTGGTTCGCCGAATTTTCCGAAAACATTTGGTTCAATCCGAATAAATTTGTTGCGAATCACGTTAAAAACAGCTACTTCCGGGCTGTGGTGTAGAACACTGTGCCTTGCAGTAAAACGCATAGGGAGTAGTGTTGAGCGAGCACCTCCATGCTCGTATGCTCGGGTGCTCTGGTCGAGCACTCGATCATAATGTTAGTCAATGGGACTAAACCAGACACCCCCTGCTCGGAAGAGGGGAGGGTGTCTGGTTAATAGGAAAAGGTCAGGATCTCGACTTCTCCTCTTTTACTCCTTTCGCTTGTAAAAGTATGCTAATTAACTGAATTTGTACGCATTAGCGCACAATGCGTACACATTAGCGTCCAAATGCTTACGGATTAGCATACAAATTCGTACGCATTAGCATACAATGTGTAGCATTAGCGTACAAATCAACATTACAATGTCAACTTCACTGACTACGTTAGCATAATATCACGCTTTTCTGTTTGGATTGCGAATAACACCGCAAATAGTTATTTAAGACGAACACCCCCACAAACACGGATTCACAGTTTTTTTGGCAAGTCAACTTCACTGACTACGTTAGCACAATATCACACTTTTCTGTTTGGATGGTGAATAACACCGCAAATAGTTATTTAAAACTAACAACCCCACAAACACAGATTCACAGTTTTTTTGGCAATTCAGCTTCACTGACCAGGTTAGCACAATATCACGCTTTTCTGTTTGGATGGCGAATAACGCTGCAAATAGTTATTTTAAATGAACAAACCCACAAACACGGATTCACTGTTTTTTTGGCAAGTCAACTTCACTGACTACGTTAGCACTGTATCACGCTTTTCTGTTTGGATGGCGAATAACGCTGCAAAAAGTTATTTAAAATGAACAAACCCACAAACATGGATTCACAGTTTTTTTTGGCAATTCAACTTCACTAACTACGTTAGCACAATATCACGCTTTTCTTTTTGGATGGCGAATAACGCCGCAAATAGTTATTTTAAATGAACAAACCCACAAACACGGATTCACTGTTTTTTTGGCAAGTCAACTTCACTGACTAGTATACGTTAGCACAATATCACGCTTTTCTGTTTGTATGGCGAATAACGCCGCAAATAGTTATTTAAAACTAACAACCCCACAAACACAGATTCACAGTTTTTTTGGCAAGTCAACTTCACTGACTACGTTAGCACAATATCACACTTTTCTGTTTGGATGGTGAATAACGCCGCAAATAGTTATTTAAAACGAAGAACCCCACAAACATGGGTTCACAGTTTTTTTGGCAATTCAACTTCACTGACTACGTTAGCACAATATCACGCTTTTCTGTTTGGATGGCGAATAACGCCGCAAATAGTTATTTAAAACTAACAACCCCTCAAACACAGATTCACATTTTTTTTGGGCAAGTCAACTTCACTGACTACGTTAGCTTAATATCACGCTTTTCTGTTTGGATGGCGAATAACGCCGCAAATAGTATTTTAAAACGAAGAGCCCCACAAACACAGATTCACTGTTTTTTTGGCAAGTCAACTTCACTGACTACGTTAGCACTATATCACACTTTTCTGTTTGGATGGCGAATAACGCCGCAAATAGTTATTTAAAACGAACAACCCCAAAAACACGGATTCACCGTTTTTTTGGCAATTCAACTTCACTGATTACGTTAGCACAATATCACGCTTTTCTGTTTGGATGGCGAATAACGCCGCAAATAGTTATTTTAAATGAAGAAACCCACAAACACGGATTCACTGTTTTTTTGGCAAGTCAACTACACTGAAGCACTATATGGTGCTTGTCTATTTGTATGGCGAATAACGCCGCAACTATTTCTTTCACATTTACAAGCTGCCAATCACGGATTATATATGTTTCTCCCCAAACAAAACCCAAAAGATTTTTTTTTTAAATGTTTTTTTTATTATTTTTTTTTAATGTACCCCAAACAAGGTTCTCACCCTCTTACTGCACTGCAAAAAGTGACACTAGTGGTGCTTCTTTGAATAAAGCACCTCAAAACAGCCTTTAGAACAGAATGCAGTGCTGTATAACAGGCTAACCCCTATGCCCACTCACTGCTGCTCAGTGTACCAGAATAGCGATTTCACTGCCTGATTTTCTGTCTAAAAATTCAGATTATCTATTCCTGATGTCCTCATTTCTTTTTTTTAGTTTTTCTTCCACTTGCCCTATCTCTCCTGACATCTGTCTCTGGTCTAAAATCAATAGCAAATGGAGCACTGCAGAGCTATTTATAGGGCTGTGACATCACAGGACCTGGCTGGCTGCTAATTGGCTACCTGTCTGCATGTGATCGCATTCTGGGTGTTTACTTCCTTGTCCCAGAAATCCTTCCCCCATGTCATGCCATGTGCTTGTGGCCATTTTAGTGGGAAAAAAAAGATTTGTTACTACGAATCGCCATGAAATTCGCTTTCGTTGTGAATCAAATTTTCCATGAAATTCGTAACGAATTCCACTTCGTCAGCTTCGATTCTCTCATCTCTACATATTTTCTTTATAAAAGGATGCACAAGTGTATTGGTATCCCCATGACCTATAATCAAAAGGGTTTAAAGGGGGTTTTCTGATCTTTATACTATGTTTCAGTTTGTGTTTCTAAATGGAGTATGGTTTATAATTTCCTAATGCCCTGTCTAGCTAAAATGCCTCTGTAAGTCAGTCTTACATGAAGTCACAAAACCACGCTTTTGGTATTGATCTCCTTCAAGTGGTCATGGTTATTTATCCTCTCCCCTCAATTTGACAAATCACACATCACATGCTTCTTTTCTTTCAGCTATCTCTGCTGCTTTCTTGCTCTCTCCCTATCTATCCCTGTCTCTGGTTGACACTCATTTCAGTAGATCATGCAGCAGATTCCAGTGAGCAGCAACAGTAACAGTAGATCTCTGCCTAGCAGAGAGCAGAACAGATAGCAAACCCTGGCAGCATGAAAACATCTGTGCTTGTCCTCAACCTCCATTTTAGGCACAGATTTTAGTGGTCCTCTAGCACGGTAGTGTCATGCTGTTCTGCACCTGACCTGCCTGGGTGAACGGAGTCACACTGGGGAGGAACTGCTCCAAGTCCTTTAACAAGAAATTGATTCCTGGCTATCTCCTTTTCAACTGAAGATCAGAACCATGGTTACCAATAATAGAAAGAACATTCTGTTGGTGCTGCATCAAGGAGGGCTGACCCATGAACCCTGCATGGCACACTTCTTTAATATGGTTGAAAAGCGGTTCCTGAAGTCTTCTACCCAACACCCAAGACATCTTAAACATGGCCAGGGAACTGTGCATGTACTTCAGCCACCTGCCACCTTCTGCCACCCCAGATAGAATGCTCTCTGGACTACTGGGCAGCCAAACTTGGTTTGTGGCCGCACCTGGCTGTTTGCCCAGGAGTTTTCCCTGTGCAAGCTTTCCTGCCCAGCAAAGTAGTGTGCCATCAGAGCGGGTGTTTAGTGCGGTGGGGCATAGTTATCTTAAAGAGAACTCACCTTTAAAAACAAAATGTTGAGAGACTAACCTTTGTATGGATGAATCAGGTGTGGATCAGCCAGGATTTCTACACACCCATGCCTGATGCATCAGACTAGATCATTCTGGCAGCCACACCAAAACATTGTCAAAAAGGACCCATTACTTTTGGCCACATGCTTCAGTCACTATTCTGATGCAGCCACCTGCCTGATGCCACACACCTGCTGCCTCTGCTGTCATCTTCTCCTAATGCCACTGCTGTTTCCCCTCTCCTTCCCACTCTGTGACTTATACTGACACTATGTTGACTCCTCATGCTGTTGCCACCCTCCTTAATCTGTGACTGGTCCACTATGTTGACTCCTCATGATGTTGCCACCCTCACCATTCTGTCGCTGGGCCACTATGTTGATGCCTCATGCTGTTGCCACCCTCGCTATTCTGTGACTGGGCCACTTTGTTGACTCCTCATGCAGTTGCCACCCATACAAGTATGTATTGTATTGTATGTGTAATTATACCAGTATAACTTTACTGGGAAAATATCTCCACGGTTTTCATTTGCGCTTCTTCTGTCCCTGTCTGACTTTGCATTGACACATTTCCTGGTTTCTGCCAGAATAATAATGCTGTTTCATGCTGTTTGAATACTGTAGTCTGTTTTGGTTGTAGTAAAGGGGGTACTGTGACTGTGTAGCACTCTTGTTTTCATTATGGGGACACAGTGGCTTTAATTGTCATTAGGCCTTGTATCTGTCATTTTAGCAGCCAATGGAATAATTATGGTGAGGATGTTGAGTTTTAACACTTTGTACAGCATATGTTTTTTTCTTGAAGTGATTTTACAATGTAGGAAAATATGAAATAAGTACATTTTACGACATAATAAACCGGGCTAAGTATATGTATTGTCACAAACCAAATCAGACTAAGTTCACATCATATTTGGAGACTAAAGCAGGTGTAAATGCTCCTGAGTTTTATGTATTGGGCATTACCAGATCCTTTAGTAATGAAATTAGCTACAAATTACAGATACAACATAAAGAGACACATGCAGATATTAGACAAATGTGAGACTGCATAGATATGCTCAAAGTCAACAGATTGGAAAATAATTTATTGCTTTAGTTTGTACAATTTGAATTTGATAGTTTTACCTTAAAGGGTTATTCTCATTTTAGACAATGGGGGCATATCGCTAGGATATGCCCCCATTGTCTTATAGGTGCGGGTCCCACCGCTGGGACCCGCACCTATATCGAGAACGGAGCCCCCGAAGTGAATGAGGGCGCACTGCGCATGCGCAGCCACCCTCCATTCATTTCTATGGGGCCGCCGAAAATAGCCGAGCGCTGGCTCGGCTACTTCCGTCGGCTCCATAGAAATGAATGGGAGCCGACCGCGCATGCACGGCCCGGCTCCCATTCATTCCTATGAGCGGCGCGGGGAGCTGTGCCTGGTGGTGGCCGGACCCCCGGAAACCTGGGGTCCTCCAGGCGCAGCGCTCCCCGCTCCGTTCTGGCTATAGGTGCGGGTCCCAGCGGTGGGACCCGCACCTATAAGACAATGGGGGCATATCCTAGCAATATGCCCCCATTGTCTAAGATGAGAATACCCCTTTAAACATTATATAACATAACTATTATGCAAAGAAAGATGAAAACATGAGCACTAAGAAGAAAAACTATGTGATACAGATTTACTTTTTTACTATACACTTGTGTGTGCATGGTGTTAAAATCAGTGCACAGAATGGTTGCTTGGTTGAGATCAGTATTCTACAATCTATTGCTCAACATGAAACCAGGATATGAGAGAGTATAAAAATGTTCAGCCTAATCACTCCCTAATGACAACGACTTATGTCCTCAGTGCAGACGATTTGTTTCTTGGTTTTAAAAAGTAGATTATTTCTGTGGTGCAGGCTTAGTGTAAGCCGTTGAGAAACCACAAACACTGCACTTCAGCTTCTATTTGGGACATTAGCCAAAGCTAATCTGATTAAGAGGGCATTTTTTACAATATGGTGGTGCTTTGAAAATTCTGTGCAACCAGATAGAGTAGAGCCAAAACTTGAGGAGGTGATACTGGGAAAGGATTGCTATTTCAAAGCAGCCCAAACTTTTCTTTAACACAAAAGCCTCTAGAGAAGTCTCATTGGTATAGGCTGAAACATCCAATAAACCTTTTAATTGTGTATTTATAGAGGCAAATTGAAGATTTTTTTCCCAAATTAAAGACAATTACATATTTATTTGATCTAATCTGCATTTATTTTCTAAATGTAAATATTTTGTTATTTTCTGCACATCATTATGGGGGCAGCCATCTTGTCTGGACTATGAGATATGTTTTATAGCAGCCACATGGACCATAGACACAATGGGCATGGTTGTTCATTGACTTTTATTTTGAAGCTTTCTAGAAATGCTGTGTGGCCTGTACAGAGGTCGTTGTGCAAAAGAGGTATAGTGAGGAATATAAAACTTGTGAATGATGGATCCTGTGTTTTCCTGTGTGTGGTTTGGGCTTGGCTCATCTTATGCAAAGTGTCATTGTTCACAAATGCCTAGCATGGATCTAACTGCCATCTCTCTTCTCTTGAATCCTGCTAGTAACCCTGCTTGCCTTAAAGGGGTTGTCCAAGTTATGAAAAAAAAATAGCACTGTAAATCTGATGGGCAGCAATATATAACTAAGTTCAGCAAGTTTTAGGCAAAAAAGAAAAAAATCTATATTTCCTCATTTCCCTGGTTCTCTTCTGGCCTTTGTTTACATGCAATAACAACAATCTCAGCCCCTCCCCCCTTCTCTGCAAAGGCAGTGAATACAAGTGCTGGGTGACATGTCTGCCTGCTGGAATACTCAGCAGCATGTTGTATGTGTAGGACTACAAGTCCCAGCTGTACAATGACACTGCTGATACACACAGGAAATTCTCCCTACCTGTTCTTGTACAATACAATTCCTCTATAGCTCCTTGCCCAGAATTTGTCTCCTCTCACTGCTGCAGCTACTATTTGTTGTAAAGCTGAAGGTGTTAATGTTTTATCTGAAGGAATCCAGGGAGAGAGCAGTTAGCAGCAGGCAAAGAAAGGGGGCGTGGCCAGTGACGTCTCGTGTACAGACTGTTATCTGAACTCTGAGGCTTGTGCACGAAACATCAAAGACCAGGGAGATAAGGTGACATCATAGGTCATGTGATCCTCAGTCAACTCTGAGAAACCAGCAGCTTTAGAAACAGAAAGTATATGGGAAAGTTGTTATACCTGACAAGTTAGAAACATATAAAGAACAAAAAAACTCGGATAACCCCTTTAAACATCTTTCCAGCTTTATCCCTGCATAATCAAACACCTCTCAATTGTGTATACATGTGTTATTATTCATTGTAACTGTGCTTGATAGTAAAATGACTGCTAAAAAGGGATCACAACACAGAGAGATAGCCTATTATTAGGCCTAGTTTTCAAATGAAAAACAGAGGATTTCAGTTTTTTTTTTTTAAACATAGATAATGACAAGGAAAAAATGAAAAAACTAATTCTTAAAATATAGACAGATGTAGCAGGTGTTAAAGAAATCCCCGGTGCATTGACACATAAGATTCTGCTGGCTTAGTTTGGCAAAGCTTAAAGTTGGCATTGAGACTGTTGAGTCAACACATTAGAGAGGGATCACATCAGCGCTTCACTTTCTGATTTAGCAATCCACTTTGATCCATCCTAAGAGTTCAATAGAAAAAAAATATATAAAGGGGCATTCCATCAGGTTTCCGTTATTTTGAATGGAAAAAAAATCATGCAGACAGCTTTTCTTGACAACAACATTTAGAAAGCTTGCTAACATTGTAAGGCATGTGAAGTTTGGGTGATTCAGTTTGGGTTCTAAAACCTGCATTAGATATAGGGTGTATTGGAGCATAATAGAGACACTCAGCATGGTCATTCTTTTCAGGTAGGGTCTCTGCAAAGTGATATTGTAGGGGAGTCACCTTAGAGTAAAATTAGATAAATGCATCATCTCATCATACTCCTTATAACAGAATAGTGTAACACAGTGCAACTCACCAGAAGAACATTGAAGCACAAAATAATCTACCTGACTTATTGTGACTGCAATCAAACAATATCTGTAACTCTCAATGAGATGTTTGCACCTGTCCACATATATTGTGGCCCACTCCTCGTGAGCAAACTGCTGAAGCTGTCTCGAGTTTAAAGGGTATTTTCTCCAGACTGCATGCTTCAGCTCCTTCCATAGATGTTCATTAGTATTTAGATCAGAATACATCATCTGTATCAAAATTGTGAAAAAAACCTTTAACAAACAACTAGGACACTGGGAGCTGATTATGAAATAACAGTGTGACTAACAAACTTTTGGGACGGAATAAGCCCTTGTTTCTTTAAACAGCGTATATTCCCTGCACTAGGGAATGCTACCCTCACCATTGCTGCCTGCATATGCGAGTCACTATGGCCCACAGCCCTCACGAGGTCCTTTCAGGACTCCCCGGTAATCTGCAGTGTATACTTCACAGTTTGCCAACAGGTCTTTGTCTCTGTCGGTACACCAGCATCAGAATCTCCTATTCCGGCATTCAGTCAAGTTGGCCTGCTTTGCAGCTGACAGAGCCAGAGCCCTTTGAACTTGCTCATTCAGCAAACAGTACAAAGGGTGAGTACTTTGTGGTGGAGTGTACAGTGCTGTTCTGCACCCACATAAGCTCTACTAAAGCTCTTTCTTCTGTTCTTCTTGCATCCTCAACATCTGCAACCAGGTGCAGTTCAGGCACTCACACGCCCTATTTCCTTGCGGGTGATACAGAGTTGTCCAGGCCTTCCTAATCTGGTAGAGCTAACATAATTACTTAATTACCCTACCCTAAAAACAAGCACCATCATAGGAATTCAACTGAGTAGTACATTTGTCTAGCAAGATGAAGTTTTTCCACAGGACCTATGCTGCTAACTTTGCTGTCTAATCCTGGGTAGGGACAGCTACTGCAAGGTTCTGTCCCTTGCACTGAAGCAATTTAAGGCGGTACAGGGCCGGCTGCCTGAAGTCTGGGGTCTCATCTTACTCTCTGTTGTTGCAAGTGGCCCCAGTTGGACCTTTCACAGGATTTTGGGACAGGGTGTCCGTATTTGCATTCTCTTGGCCCATCCTATATAGGGATTTAAAAGTGAATTTTCTGAGGTGTGCCATCCACCACTGTTTAAGGGCCCCAACTTGGCTGTGCCCAGGTGAACTAAGGGATTGTTTTCAGTCAGCAAAGCAAACTCTGCCCCAGTTAAGATGTCAGCGAACTTCTCGGTCACTGACCAGACCATAGGAAGCAGCTCCAGTTTAGAACTATAATTCTCAGGATTCACCTCGCTCTCGTGTTGTGTCCTGATTGTGCATGCTATCACCCATTCTCATCTATTTTGCAGCTGGGTGAGCACTCCATCCAATCCTCACAAGCTCCCATTTGTCTGTAACATAAAGGGCTTGGTGAAGTTAACATAGCCCAGTTTGGAAGCACTGGTGAACAACTTCTTCAGTTCTCGGAAGGCATGGTCAGCTTCCTCACTCCAAAGTATGGCTCTGTTCTTTGCCTACCGAGCAGTACTCCCAGCAAGCAGGGCATACAAAGGTGCCGCCACCTTAGTGAAGTCATTGATAAACCTTTGGAAGTAATTAATTAACCCTAGGAAGGACTGTAATTCGCTACCTTTGGTAGGCACCAGTCACTGTTGCATGGCTTGGATCTTCGAGTCCATGGGTTTAACACCCTCTTTAAAAACACTGTGGCCCAAGTACTCAAGACATTCACTGAACAGGTGACACTTTTGGGCTTTTAGCTTCAACCCATGCATTTCCAACCAGGTAAGAACTCTATCGAGTTGCTCCAGATGTTCCTCAAATGTGAAAGAGAAGATGACAAAGTTATCAAGGTGAATTAGCAGGCACTCATGATTCAGCTCTCCCAGGCACAGCTCCATTAGCCTCTGAAATATAGCAGGGATGTTATTCAGTCCAAAGGGCATTCTCAGAAACTCATACAATCCCATTGGTGTTATAAACACTCTCCCTAGAAGAATCCTCAATTTGGGAAGTGGATAGGCATCCTGTACTGTATAAGCATTCAGGCGCCAATAATCAACACAAAATCATTAGATATGAGCGAGCACTAAAATGCTCGGGTGCTCGTTATTCGAGTCGAACTTTTCCCGATGCTCGGGTGCTCGTTTCGAATAACGAACCCCATTGAAGTCAATGGGAGACTCGAGCATTTTTGCGGGGGACCAAGGCTCTACCTAGGGAAGGCTGGGTGAAAACCTGGAAACCTCAGAAAATGATGGAAACACCACGGAAATGGACAGGAAACAGCAGGGGCAGCATGCATGGATGCCTCTGAGGCTGCCTAATCCCACCATTACCCCAAATTCTCAGGCAACAGCCTGGTGGTTACCCTAATGGCAATTGTGCTCACCCAGACCAAGAAAGGCGAGGCAAATACCCATCACATGTTAGGGAAGCACCCAACTAGGTGCAACGAAGGTCCATCACCGCCTGCAGGTGACACCACTGCTCATGCTGGCACTGCAGCTGAAATCAAGTTTAGTATCTGTTCTTATCAGTTGCTGTGCCTGCTGGTGGTATAGTGGTGAGCATAGCTACTTCCCAAGCAGCTGATCTGGGTTTGATTCCCATCTATCGCAGGAGGCAATTCAGAATCAGTACAATATCTAATATGTCCCCTATCCGGGTAAATTGTTTGTAGAGAGGGCCTGTAGGTGGGGGGCAGGCGGGGTGGAAGGAGGTTTCGCTGGAAGAGCCAGAGGAGTGCCCCCTGGGCTAGCGTGTGTGGTGGTGACAACAGCCGGATGGATTTAGAATGACGACGCAGGACCCCAACTTAAAAATTTAGCATCAACCGGTACAGTCGTAAATTATGAGATTGATCAAGTGTGGCATGACTTTTTAGATGGAGATTTCATGTGGTCACGTACTCCCTGGAACCCCATAGTCACCCCTTCTCTGATGTGCTAGCCCAGAACATTCTCTGCCCCAATTCGCAAGACCTTTTGCTGTTTCCGTGTGCTGACAGTGGGGATTTACCAGTGTTGTCTGAGGAGGTGGTGGACAATGGCGAGACACAGGTGTCGGGGGTGAGGTAGTTGTATGGGAAGCAAGTTACAGTGGGGACTCCTTGGGGGGACTTTCTCATGATGGGACAGATTCAACTTGGATGGATCAGGCACAGGAACAGATGCATTTTTTGGGGGGTTTATTTAACTTTTATTTAGCAAAAATAACCACAGAGATATTTATTCGTTATCTTCTCTGCGCAGTCTGGCGTTGGGGTTCCTCACTTTGATGGCGAGCTGTGCCGTTCTCTCCACAATGGTCTGTGTGTTCTTAGATGGAGACTTTGTCGGCGATTTCAGTACAGAAGGACTTGTTGCTCATCCACAGAACCTCGTCCTCCTTGACATTGTGGACAAGGAATTTGCGGGTGGACCAGGAATTTGCGGAACCCTGTGAGCAGCATGTGTTTGGTCTTCTACTTGCTACCGTATCCAATGTTGGGCAATATAGATTCGCAAGTAATATTATTTTTCACACCTATCCCAAAAATAAAAATGTATGCAGTATGCGCAAATAAGACTTGGAAATGGAATTGGAGAGAGGGCCTGTAGGTGGACCTCCGGAAAAATTGTTTGAATAGAGGACCTGTAGGGGGCCCTCCTGAAAAATTGTTTTAAGAGAGGGCCTGTAGGTGGAACTCTGGAAAAATTGTTTGAATAGAGGGCCTGTAGGTGGACCTCTGGAAAAATTGTTTGAATAGAGTGCCTGTAGGGGGCCCTCCTGAAAAATTGTGCTAAAAGAGTGCCAGTTGGACCTCTAAAAAATGGCGTTTTTTGGGTCAGCGTTAGGCAAAGACGATATGGAGGAGGAGGAGGAGTAGAGAAGAGGAGTAGAGAAGAGGAATCGGATACATAAGTTATTTAAATCTTTAGCTGCTTTCCCCCGGAGGAGATTTGAATTCCGGTGAAATCCAGGCTTTGTTCATTTTAATAAGTGTCAGCCTGTCAGCGCTGTCAGTTGACAGGCGTGTACGCTTATCGGTGATGACGCCACCGCTGCACTGAATACCCGCTCTGACAGCACGCTAGCGGCAGGGCAGGCCAGCACCTCCAAGGCGTACAGCGCCAGTTCAGGCCACGTGTCCAGCTTTGAAACCCAGTAGTTGTATGGAGCAGAGTGATCGGTCCGGACGTTGGTATGGTCAGCTAGGTACTCCCTCACCATCTTTCTGTACAGCTCCCCCCTACTCTGCCTAGACTGGGGACAGGCGACAGTGTCTTGCTGGGGTGACATAAAACTGGCAAAGGCCTTGGAGAGCGTTCCCCTGCCAGTGCTGGACAAGCTGCCTGCTCGCCTCCTCTCCCCCGCTACTTGACCCACAGAACCATGCCCTCTGCCGCTAGCGGCGTCAGATGGGAAGAATTGTTTCAGCTTGTGCACCAGGGCCTGTTGATACCCATTCACTCTCATACTCCTTTCCTCTGCAGGGATGAGAGTGGAAAGGTTCTGCTTGTACCGTGGGTCCAGGAGAGTGAACACCCAGTAATCGGTGTTGGAAAAAATTCTTCTAACGCGAGGGTCACGGGATAGGCAGCCTAACATGAAGTCTGCCATGTGCGCCAGAGTCCCAACACGCAAGAATTCCCTCTCCTCACTGACCTGACTCTCCATTTCCTCCTCCTCCTCCTCCTCCAAGTCCTCCTCTTCAGCCCATACACGCTCAAGAGTTAAGGACTGAGAACTGGTACCCTCTACTGTCTCGCCGACATTCTCCTCCTCTTCCTCCTCATCCTCATCCCCCTCCTCCGATACGCGCTGAGAAACAGACCGGAGGGTGCTCTGGCTATCAAGCGACGTATCTTCCTCCACCGTCTCTTGTGACAAGCGCAAAGCATCCGACTTGATGCTGAGCAGTGATTTTTTTCAAAAGGCAAAGCAGCGGGATGGTGAGGCTGATAATGGCGGCATCACCGCTAACCATCTGTGTTGACTCCTCAAAGTTGCTCAACACCTGGCAGATATCAGACATCCACGTCCACTCCTCATTGTAGACTTGAGGAATCTGAGAGACCTGACTAACAGTTCTGGTGGAAGATGACATCTGGCAGTCTACAATCGCTCTGCGCTGCTGGTAAACTCTGGATAACATGTTTAATGTGGAATTCCATCTCGTGGGCACGTCGCACAACAGTCGGTGAGCGGGCAGTTGTAGGCGGCGCTGCGCTGCCCTGAGAGTGGCAGCATCTGTGCTCGACTTGCGGAAATGCGCACAGATGCGGCGCACCTTGGTGAGCAAATCAGACAGATTGGGGTATGTCTTGAGGAACCGTTGAACAATTAGGTTGAATACGTGGGCCAGGCATGGCACATGTGTCAGTCTGCCGAGTTGCAGAGCCGCCACCAGGTTACGCCCGTTGTCACACACAACCATGCCTGACTTGAGGTTCAGCGGTGCCAGCCACACATCGGTCTGCGCCGTGATGCCCTGTAACAGCTCTTGGGCGGTGTGCCTTTTGTCACCTAAGCTCAGCAGTTTGAGCACCGCCTGCTGGCGCTTACCCACGGCACTGCTGCTGCGCCTAGAGCTACCGACTGAAGGCGCTGTGCCCACGGATGGTAATTCGGTGGAGGAGGAGGAGGGGTCGGAGGAGGAGGAGGCATAGTACGTCTGAGAGACCGTGACCGAGGTAGGCCCCGCAATCCTCGGTGTGGGCAGTACATGAGCGGCCCCAGGGTCAGTCTCGGTCCCAGCCTCCACCAAGTTAACCCAATGTGCCGTCAGTGAGATATAGTGTCCCTGCCCAGCAGCACTTGTCCACGTGTCCGTGGTTAGGTGGACCTTATCACTAACCGCGTTGGTCAGGGCGCGGATGATGTTCTGTGACACGTGCTGGTGTAGGGCTGGGACGGCACATCGGGAAAAATAGTGGCGGCTGGGGACGGAATACCGAGGGGCAGCCACCGCCATGAGATTTCGAAAGTCCTCGGTCTCTACCAGCCTATAGGGCAGCATCTCCAGGCTAAGCAATTTGGAGATGTTGACGTTGAGGGCTTGGGCATGTGGGTGGGTGGAACTATATTTCCTCTTGCGCTCTAGCGTCTGCTGTAAAGACAGCTGAACGCTGCGCTGGGACACGTTGGTGGACACTGTGGAGGATCGTGGAGGTGAAGGTGTGGTTTTCCGGCGGGAGGCGCTCGTGCCGGGGTCCTGGGCAGGGGGTTGACTAGCAGAGGCAGCGACTGACGAAGGGGGTTGACTAGCAGAGGCAGCGAGTGACAAAAGGGGAAGGAGCAGTGGTGTGACCCGCAGGAGGTGGTGAACGGCCTTGGTTCCATTGAGTGGGGTGTTTAGCACTCATATGCCTGCGCATGTTGGTGGTGGTTAGGCTAGTAGTGGTGGCACCCCTGCTGATCCTGGTGTGGCACAGGTTGCACACCACAGTCCATCGGTCATCCTCACTTTCTTTAAAGAACCTCCAGACTTGCGAACATCTAGGCCTCGCCACGGGAGCTTCACTATGTGAAACAGTTGCTGATGATGCACCAGCTCTGGCCCTGCTTCTCCCTCTGGCCACACCACTGCCTCTTACAACCTGATCTGGTGCAACACTCGCCTCCGCCTCAGAAGCACTGTCTTCACTCGGCATATCAACCCAGCTTGGGTCAGTCACCTCGTCATCCTCCGATTCCTCAGTCTGCTCCCTCCTCGGAATTCCTCCCCTAACAACAACTTCACCACTGTCTGACAACCGTGTCTCCTCATCGTCCGACACCTCTTTACAAACTTCTTCCACTAAGTCAACATTGTCATCATCATCATCATCACCCACAGACTGCGACAGTTGGAAAACTTGGGCATCGGGAACGAGGTCAGCAGCAACCTGAGAAGTGGTTTGTGACTCTGGGAAGGGTCCAGAAAACAGTTCCTGAGAGTATGCCGGATCGCATTCCAAATTTTCCTGGGAGGGGGCAGACTGGGGGGAAGGAGGTTGAGGTGGAGGAGCCATAGGAGTGCTCCCTTGGGTAACGTGGGTGGACTGCGTGGAAGACTGACTGGTGGACAAATTACTTGAAGCATTGTCCGCAATCCACGAGATCAGCTGTTCGCACTGTTGTGGTTTCAACAGTCCTCTACCACGTGTCCCTGTAAGTTGAGACATGAAGCTAGGGAGTGTAGCTCTGCGGCGTTCCCCTGCTCTCTCATCAGCGGGTACTGTCTCACCCTGCCCAGGACCACAGCCTCTGCCCCCTGCAGTAATTGAATGCCCACTCCCACGCCCTCGCCCTTGACCCTTAGCCCTGGGGTTCAACATTTTTTGTATATAGGTGTATGATAAAAAAAAAATAATAATAAGTCCGGTAGAATTAAGTGACGTACAGAAAGTGTCACTTGGACAGATTATATGGATTGGAGCGAGTGTGCTGAACTGTGACACACAGAAAGGTTACACGCAGCTGAGTAAAATGGATTTGTATCACTGAGCTAAAACAACTTAAAAATTATTATTTTTTTTTATATTTGTTTTTTTATATTTTTTTTACAATTTTGTTTTTTTGGGAACGTAACGTGCAGGAACTATGGTAGGACTGACTGACACCCTGTTAACGGTGGTTATTTAGTCTGCGACCCAGACAAATGTCGCACAGAGAGTTTTCTGGATCAAGTGGTAGATGATATTGGTAGCAAATGACATGGTTGTATTGTGTGACGTACAGAAAGTGTCACCTGGACAGTATATACGGATGGGAGCGAATGTGCTGAACTGTGACACACAGAAAGGTTACACAAAGCTGAGTAAAATGGATTTGTATCACTGAGCTAAAACAACTGAAAAAATATATATATTTTTTTTATATTTGTTTTTTTATATTTTTTTTACAATTTTGTTTTTTTGGGAACGTAACGTGCAGGAACTATGGTAGGACTGACTGACACCCTGTTAACGGTGGTTATTTAGTCTGCGACCCAGACAAATGTCGCACAGAGAGTTTTCTGGATCAAGCGGTAGATGATATTGGTAGCAAATGACATGGTTGTATTGTGTGAAGTACAGAAAGTGTCACCTGGACAGTATATACGGATGGGAGCGAATGTGCTGAACTGTGACACACAGAAAGGTTACACGCAGCTGAGTAAAATGGATTTGTATCACTGAGCTAAAACAACTGAAAAAATAATTTTTTTTTTATATTTGTTTTTTTATATTTTTTTTACAATTTTGTTTTTTTGGTAACGTAACGTGCAGGAACTATGGTAGGACTGATTGACACCCTGTTAACGGTGGCTATTTATTCTACGACCCAGACAAATGTCGCACAGAGAGTTTTCTGGATCAAGCGGTAGATGATATTGGTAGCAAATGACTTGGTTGTATTGTGTGACGTACAGAAAGTGTCACCTGGACAGTATATACGGATGGGAGCGAATGTGCTGAACTGTGACACACAGAAAGGTTACACGCAGCTGAGTAAAATGGATTTGTATCACTGAGCTAAAACAACTGAAAAAATAAGTTTTTTTTTTTTATATTTTGTTTTTTTGGGAACGTGACGTGCAGGAAATATGGTAGAACTGACTGACACCCTGTTAACGGTGGCTATTTAGTCTGCAACCCAGACAAATGTCGCACAGAGAGTTTTCTGGATCAAGCAGTAGATGATATTGGTAGCAAATGACTTGGTTGTATTGTGTGACGTACAGAAAGTGTCACCTGGACAGTATATACGGATGGGAGCGAATGTGCTGAACTGTGACACACAGAAAGGTTACACAAAGCTGAGTAAAATGGATTTGTATCACTGAGCTAAAACAACTGAACTAATAATTTTTTTTTTATATTTTGTTTTTTTGGGAACATGACGTGCAGGAAATATGGTAGAACTGGCTGACACCCTGTTAACGGTGGCTATTTAGTCTGCGACCCAGACAAATGTCGCACAGAGAGTTTTCTGGATCAAGCTGTAGATGATATTGGTAGCAAATGACTTGGTTGTATTGTGTGACGTACAGAAAGTGTCACCTGGACAGTATATACGGATGGGAGCGAATGTGCTGAACTGTGACACACAGAAAGGTTACACAAAGCTGAGTAAAATGGATTTGTATCACTGAGCTAAAACAACTGAACTAATAATTTTTTTTTTTATATTTTGTTTTTTTGGGAACATGACGTGCAGGAAATATGGTAGAACTGGCTGACACCCTGTTAACGGTGGCTATTTAGTCTGCGACCCAGACAAATGTCGCACAGAGAGTTTTCTGGATCAAGCTGTAGATGATATTGGTAGCAAATGACTTGGTTGTATTGTGTGACGTACAGAAAGTGTCACCTGGACAGTATATACGAATGGGAGCGAATGTGCTGAACTGTGACACACAGAAAGGTTACACGCAGCAGAGTAAAATGGATTTGTATCACTGAGCTAAAACAACTGAAAAAATAATTTTTTTTTTATATTTTGTTTTTTTGGGAACGTGACGTGCAGGAAATATGGTAGAACTGACTGACACCCTGTTAACTGTGGCTATTTAGTCTGCGACCCAGACAAATGTCGCACAGAGAGTTTTCTGGATCAAGCTGTAGATGATATTGGTAGCAAATGACTTGGTTGTATTCTGTGACGTAGAGAAAGTGTCACCTGGACAGTATATATGGATTGGAGTGAGTCAGTGCTGAACTGTGACACACAGAATGGTTCCACAGTGCTGTGTGCAATGGATTTGTATCACTGTGATAGAACAATAAAAAAAAACAGGGTTAGATATGGCGATAGCTGCACTACTAGTGCCAGCCAGCCAAGTGACAAAAAAAATAAAATAAAATGTCTTCTAGCCCTTAGAAGGGCTGTTGGGTTCTTTGTGGGTGATCCCTGCCTAACAGACAACTAAATGCAGGCCCTAACACTGTCCCTGAAACGCAGCAGCTCTATCCCTAACAACATCCAGACGGCATCTGAGCCGAGCACCGCGGCCAGTCGGTAGTATATTCCAGGGTCACCTGATCAGGCCAGCCAACCCCTGCTATCGACATGTAAGGGCCCCACGTGATGCTGGGTGGTACGCAGAGTCTCCTGGCTTGTGATTGGCTGTGTTTTTAGGCGCCAAAAAAGCACGATGCGGAAGTTGCCATTTCCTCGAGCATGGCGAGATACTCGTCCGAGCAGCGAGCACTTACGAGTACCCTAATACTCGAACGAGAACCAAGCTCGGACGAGTATGCTCGCTCATCTCTAAAAATCATATATTCCCATCCTTCTGTTTGACCTATACAATGGGAGTCCAAGGACTTTTACTGGGCCAAACCACTTAACTTTTCTGCATCTTCTTGAGTAGTGTTTTCACTTCTTGGTATAGCGCCTGCGGGATCTACCAATAGCGTTGACAGATGGGTGTTAACTCCTCTGTTGGGATTTCATGCTTTCGGTCTGTGTCACGCCAAAATCAGCTTCAGTAGGCTTGATACCCCAATGTTGTTGTTAGGCATTCTATAGCTGCTGGAAAAGATATAAGCAATCAGAACTAGTAAGATTTATACATCTCATCAGGACCTGCCCCCCGTGGACTGTGTACAGGGTTTGACCTACCAATACTCCCTCTCTTTTCAGAATTGGATTGAGTATAATGACAGCACCTTGTATCTGATAGCTAGTGCCTACTAGGAGGGGTAATAAAACTTCATGGCCAGCCTTACTACTAAGGATACACAGGAACCTTCACTGAGCCTACTTTCCCCGTCAGTCCCGAAAGGACAGCCTGTACTCTACACTGTTTAGGTGTCTTCTGAAAATCTATCTGTGGGGGTTTCTGGTTTGGGACCTCCTGCCAGTACTTAGGTCCCATCTGTTTTGCCATCAACCTGTTGAGCTCCTGCAGCAAGTTCATGCCCAAGATTACCAGTATAGTGAAGTTCTTATCATCACTACTACCACCCCCTTCTCTTTCATGGTACTGCCCCAAACCTCGATGTCTGCACACATAAGCACAGTTTGTTGAATGGGAAGGTTGTTGGTAACCTTTAACCTCAACCAATGGGCATCCTCTTTACAAACAGCAGCTGGGAAGTACGCCTCTAAGGCGGGCTGGGTAATAGGGGTGATCTCCTACAAAATCCATTGCTCTCTTCATCAAATGGTATTTATCATTAGAAAAAGTTAGTAGAAGGCATTTACTAATGTACTGTGAATGCTCATATTGTCTCCATTGCTGGCTTGATTCATTTTTCCATCACATTATGCACGTCTCATTTCCATGGTTATGACCACCCTGCAGTCCAGCAGCAGTGGTCGTGCCTGCACACTATAGGAAAAATCACCGGCCTATTCACACTCCCGGCCACCAAAGAGGCTGGTGCTTTTTCCTATCGTGTGCAAACACGGCCACTGCTTTTGGATTGCAGGGTGTTAGTAACCATGGAAACGAGCAGAATGTAATGTGATTAAAAAATGAATCAAGTCAGCAAAGGAGGTAATGTGGACAATCACAATACATTAGTAAGTGCCTTGTGCTAACTTTGTCTATATGATAAATGCTATTTGCTGAAGTGAGAAAACCCCTTTAAATCTTTCGCTACATTATATAGTTTGACTGCTCTCTCCAGTCTCTCTTTCCAATCTTCTAGAAATACATTTGCACCATTAAACTTTGGAAGGTGATTAAGCAAGGGTCCCACTGAAACTGCATACAAATGGTAATAGAGAAGATATCAGTAGTCAATGGACAAGGGCGGACTGGGAACTTAAAGTGGCCCTGGAAAAAATACTAAAATTAGCCCCATTTTGTAGTCAGGTCCAAATTGATGGAAGGCAAGGCCAACGCGTGTAGGTGGGGTCAGCAATACCATAGTGTAGCACATTATACCACCCCAACAGAGCCAAATAACACAGTGTGCCAGAAGCACAAAATACATCCCCAAAAACTTCCACTGGCCGGCCGTGAGGAGGGCTCAGGAGGCCCCCTGAGCATCTGCCCTCTGGGAAATTTCCTTGTAAGGTCTATGGCCAACTCTCCCCTGTCAATGGATACCGAATGGTATTTTTCTAGAAATCAAGAAAGCATTTCAAGAGGAAGTGTGTAGTTTTGTATCATCAGCATCGAGTTGGCACTACAACCAAACCTACGGTACTAAGAGTGTTCCTAAATGGAACTAGTGTATGTTACCATATAAAGAGCTTATAGAAGGATGCTCTCTCAATTTGATAGCTAGAGGGAGAGTGGGTGAAACAGGTAAATAAAGTGATCCAGGAGACCAGAAGCAAAGAAATGCTTCAAAATAGAATATTAGTATAGTATTACAAATAGAGTAAAAAAAGTTGGTTCTCAACCAGGGCACCGATAACAATAGTACCAAGCACTACTGTGTAAGGCAGCCCAAAGATCTCTCTGTTGAATAAGAAGATGAAAGTATTATAAGTACTATATGTTACATGGGGGCAGTGGCGTAACTACAACTGACCGGGCCCCACAGCAAATTTTAGAACGGGGCCCCCCCTCAGCAACTTCTTTGCAACCCCCAACTCACGCACCCCCCACTCCTGTCGCTGGTCAAAACTGTTCTCTCAGACGAGGCCTGGCAGCCGCTCCGTCCGTTTCCTACACATATATACTGTATATAATGTCATTGTATAATACTGTTGAGGGGGCCCTGACAATAAAATCTTTTAGTATTCCTCCTGAGGGGGCCCCTTGTGAGTCTGGGCCCCAAAGCAGCCGCTTCCCCTGCTTCCCCTATAGCTACGCCCCAGCATGGGGGCTATGTTATTAAGTATTGCAGGATATTCTAAAAAGGGACTTATCAGCTCTCTGACATGCTTGTTCAAGAAAATAATTGGATCCCCCACAATTCTGGGTCATCTTTTCTTAAAACTCTGTATTTTATTGTTGTCCTGTTATTTCTTCTAGAGATATATGAATTAATTGACAACTGGGTGCTACCAGTTTGAGATGTGACACAACCTGCCACTGTCTAGGAATAACAGATGAATGGTGCAAAACCTATTTGTAAGAAAATGTGCCCCAGAATTGTTAAATTATGGGGAATAGAAGTAATTACATTAATAGACATGTCGGGAGTGGAGACTGGTCCTCTTTTAAAAAAAAAAAAAAGTAGGGAAAAACCTCAGATGAAAAAAAAAAAGCTGAAAATGTTAGTCAATTAAGTATCAAGAAACTATGAAAAAGACATAAGTATAAGACAAGAGAAAGGAGGTTAGGCAGAGCAGAACATAGAAGGGTAGAATCTTCAGTTTCTGTAACAGGGGGCAACATGAGAAGTTATGAAGAGAGCAGGCATTGCCGTGAAACATTGTAGGTAGCAGAATGAAATAAGATGAAGTTGTCAATTTTATCTTTGATGTAAGAGAAAGGTCTCGGGTTAAAGTTTAATAACAGGTACCTGTAATTTGGACCTCGAAGGGAAGTAAATGTTTCAGTCATTTGAGATAATTTGAAAGAGAAATAAGCACAGTAAAGTAGTATTATTTTGCTTGATTAAGGGAAAGATTACACAGGCTCAGAAAGAAATTGTAATTAAAGGAAATGTGTAATCAGAAAATGACCTATTGTTTAAATCATATTTCTAGGTTTAACATATTTTTCAAGATTTTTTGATTATTTTATTTTTAATTTTCCATGTCACTATCTATATTTAAATGAAAATGATAAAACCCTGTTTATGCACTGGCCACTAAGCGTAATAATTGGTGGCAGTGCTACTTCTTGATCTGTAAAGATCACTTTACTGCAGTTATCTGCTTATCTATACAGAGTTGATATCATTACAGGCATAATAAAAATGACAGATAAGACATGATCCATCATTTACAATAGGTGATTGTCACATCTAGAGATGAGCGAGCACTAAAAATGCTCGGGTGCTCGTTATTCGAGACAAACTTTTCCCGATGCTCGGGTGCTCGTTTCGAGTAACGAACCCCATTGAAGTCAATGGGAGACGAGCATTTTTGCAGGGGACCAAGGCTCTGCCTAGGGAAGGCTGGGTGAAAACCTGGAAACCTCTGAAAATGATGGAAACACCACGGAAATGGACAGGAAACAGCAGGGGTAGCATGCATGGATGCCTCTGAGGCTGCCTAATTCCACCATTACCCCAAATTCTCCTGCAACAGCCTGGTGGTTACCCTCATGGCAATTGTGCTCACCCAGACCAAGAAAGGCGAGGCACATGCACCCAACTAGGTGCAACAAAGGTCCATCACCGCCTGCAGGTGACACCACTGCTCATGCTGGCACTGCTGTGCTATCCCCCGCCCCACGACGTAGGCATAAGCCTGACACAGCATGGTGACAGCGTAGTGACACCAACAAGTGACCAAGTTAGATTGAGGTAGCAGTCAAATGTCTGTAGGTGAGCCTCCCAAAAATTTGTTTTGGAGTGTCCGAAGTTGACCCTCCTAAAAAATTGTTTAGGAGTGTCTGTAGTTGACCCTTCTGTAAATTTTTTTTTGTTTTTCCTGTTATTAGTTTATGTACAACCCATGGCTGGCATGCTGGGAATATATAGGTTTTGCGTCACAGACGGTCCACTGCACCGTTACATTTTCTTCATCATTGCCAATTACTTTTTCACCAACTGTTGTCTGGCAATGATAAAGGGGAAGGTGAATCCACTGCCGAAAAAAAGTGTCATCCTCCTACAATTGTACACTTGCTCTCAATTGAAAAGGGGATGTTCTTGCCGTGGCCTTCCTCATAGTGGCCGCTTCTGCGGACGACAGAGGTGGTGTACCTACTGACAGCCTGACCGAACACGATGGCAGACGGGGAGACTCTCCCTCATGTAAAATTGTTTTGGAGTGTCTGCGGTTGACCCTCCTGTAAAATAGTTTTATCATTTTTTTTGGTTTTCCCTGTTATTAGTTTATCTACAACCCATGGCTGGCATGGTGGGAATATATAGGTTTTGTGTCACAGACGGTCCACTGCACCGTTACATTTTCTTCATCATTGCCAATTACTTTTTCACCAACTGTTGTCTGGCAATGATAAAGGGGAAGGTGAATCCACTGCCGAGGAAAGGGTCATCCTCCTACAATTCTACACTTGCTCTCAATTGAAAAGGGAATGTTCTTGCCGTGGCCTTCCTCATAGTGGCCGCTTCTGCGGACGACAGAGGTGGTGTACCTACTGACAGCCTGACCGAACACGATGGCAGACGGGGAGACACTCCCTCATGTAAAATTGTTTTGGAGTGTCTGCAGTTGACCCTCCTGTAAAATAGTTTTATCATTTTTTTGGTTTTCCCTGTTATTAGTTTATTTACAACCCATGGCTGGCATGGTGGGAATATATAGGGAAGCACCCAACTAGGTGCAACGAAGGTCCATCACTCATGCCCATGCTGGCACTGCTCTCCTATCCCCAGCCACACGATGCTGGCATAAGCCTGACACAGCATGGCGGTGACACCAACAAGTGACCAAGTTACATGAGGTAGCAGGTGAGCCACCCAAAAATTTAGCCTGACGCAGCATGGCGGTGACAACAGAGTGACCGAGTTAGACTGAGGTAGCAGGACGTGAAGCACGGATGGTAATTTGAAGGTGGAGGAGGAGGGGTTGGAGGAAGTGGCATAGTAATTCTGAGAAACCATGAATGAGGTAGGCCCCGCAATCCTCCAAGTGGGCAGTACATGAGCGGCCCCAGGGTCAGACTCGGTCAGAGTATGTGAAATGCTCAGGGTGGCCGAACACCGGGCTCGACGGCGGACCCGTTTCGGGTTATCGATTGTCGAAATGTTGGCTTACATCAAGTTTAGTATCTGTTCTTATCACTTGTAAGGCTCTTGGTGGTAAAGTGGTGAGCATAGCTGCTTCCCAAGCAGTTGACCTGGGTTCGATTCCCGTCTATTGCACAGGAGGCAATTAAAAGAGGAACCAAAAAAAATCTGTACAATATCTAATACGTCCCCTACCCGGGTAAATTGTTTGGAGAGAGGGCCTGTAGGTGGGGGGCAGGCTGGGGGGAAGGAGGTTGAGCTGGAAGAGCCAGAGGAGTGCCTCCTTGGCTAGTGTGTGTGGTGGTGACAACAGCCGGATAGAGTTCGAATGACGACACAGGACCTCAACTTAAAAATTTAGCATCAAGCGGTACAGTTGTCAACTATGAGATTGAGATTGATCAAGTGGGGCATGTGTTGTATGTATTCTTCTCAGTTTAATACCGT
Organism: Rhinella marina; assembly: GCA_900303285.1. Classification (NCBI taxonomy): domain Eukaryota; kingdom Metazoa; phylum Chordata; class Amphibia; order Anura; family Bufonidae; genus Rhinella; species Rhinella marina. The sequence continues at coordinate 4,674 of ONZH01001276.1, read as the reverse complement.
ATACGGCACCTATCCGGAAAAATAGTTTGGAAAGAGAGGAAAAACACGTATTTTTAAAAGTGACGTTCAGTATAGATCAGTTAAAGAGAAAGAAAGGATTTTATGAAATGGATTTGTATCACTGAGAGCAAAAGAACCTATTTTTTTAAGTGACGTGCAGTATAGATCACTTGGATTTAAAAAGGGGAATGTGCAGACTTGGGCTGCTATAGTGCAAACCACTATGGTGGTGACAACAGAGTGAGCGAGTGACACTGCGGGAGCAGGCGAACCACATAAACATTTTTTGTGGCCCTGTATGGCGGCGGTGACAACAGAGTGACTGAGTTAGTATGCGGTAGCTGGTGAAGCACCCAATAATTTAGCCTGACAAAGCATGGCGGTTACACCACCAATAACTTTGTCCAACTGAGAATACAGTGAAATGGCTTTAGTCGAGCCTCCAAAAATTTTTTTCTTTTCGGAGTACATAAAATCTACCCTCAGCAAAAAAAAAAAATTAAATGTCGGTACTTGCGCCTCCTGAAAAATTGTTTTGGACTGTTTGACACTCCTGAAACATTGTTTTACACTGTCTGTAGTTGACACAGAAAAATTGTTTGGAGAGAGGGCCTGTAGGTGGACCTCCGGAAAAATTGTTTGGAGAGAGGGCCTGTAGGTGGACCTCCGGAAAAATTGTTTGGAAAGAGGGCCTGTAGGTGGACCTCCGGAAAAATTGTTTGGAGAAAGGACCTGTACGGGGCCCTCCGGAAAAATTGTTTAGAGAGAAGGCCTGTAGGTGGATCTCCAGAAAAATTGTTTGAAGAGAGGGCCTGTAGGTGGACCTCCGGAAAAATAGTTTGAAGAGAGGGCCTGTAGGGGGCCCTCCTGAAAAATTTTGGTAAAAGAGTGCCAGTTGGAACTCTAAAAAATGGCGTTTTTTTGGTTAGGCAAAGATGACAAGGAGGAGGAGGAGGAGTAGGAGGAGTAGAGAAGAGGAATCGGATACATAAGAAATGTAAATCTTTAGCTGCTTTCCCCCGGAGGAGATTTGAATTCCGGTGAAATCCAGGCTTTGTTCATTTTAATAAGCGTCAGCCTGTCAGCGCTGTCAGTTGACAGGCGTGTACGCATATCGGTGATGACGCCACCAGCTGCACTGAATACCCGCTCTGACAGCACGCTAGCGGCAGGGCAAGCCAGCACCTCCAAGGCGTACAGCGCCAGTTCAGGCCACGTGTCCAGCTTTGAAACCCAGTAGGTGTATGGAGCAGAGTGATCGGTCCGGACGTTGGTATGGTCAGCTAGGTATTCCCTCACCATCTTTCTGTACAGCTCCCCCCTACTCTGCCTAGACTGGAAAAAGGTGACAGTGTCTTGCTGGGGTGACATAAAACTGGCAAAGGCCTTGGAGAGCGTTCCCCTGCCAGTGCTGGACAAGCTGCCTGCTCGCCTCCTCTCCCCCGCTACTTGGCCCACAGAACCATGCCCTCTGCCGCTAGTGGCGTCAGATGGGAAGGATTGTTTCAGCTTGTGCACCAAGGCCTGTTGATATCTATTCACTCTCATACTCCTTTCCTCTGCAGGGATGAGAGTGGAAAGGTTCTGCTTGTACCGTGGGTCCAGGAGAGTGAACACCCAGTAATTGGTGTTTGTAAAAATGCTTCTAACATGAGGGTCACGGGATAGGAAGCGTAACATGAAGTCTGCCATGTGCGACAGAGTCCCAACACGCAAGAATTCCCTCTCCTCACGCTCAAGAGTTAAGAAGGACTGAGCACTGGTACCCTCTTCTGTCTCGCCGACATTCTCCTCCTCTTCCTCCTTATCCCCCTCGTCCGATATGCGCTGAGAAACAGACCGGAGGGTGCTCTGGCTATCAAGCGACGGATCTTCCTCCACCGTCTCTTGTGACAAGCGCAAAGCATCCGACTTCATGCTGAGCAGTGAGTTTTTCAACAGGCAAAGCAGCGGGATGGTGAGGCTGATAATGGCGGCATCGCCGCTGAACATCTGTGTTGACACCTCAAAGTTGCTCAACACCTGGCAGATATCAGACATCCACGTCCACTCCTCATTGTAGATTTGAGGAATCTGAGTGACCTGACTACCAGTTCTGGTGGAAGTTGACATCTGGCAGTCTATAATCGCTCTGCGCTGCTGGTAAACTCTGGATAACATGTTTAATGTCGAATTCCATCTCGTGGGCACGTCGCACAACAGTCGGTCAGCTGGCAGTTGTAGGAGGCGCTGCGCTGCCCTGAGAGTGGCAGCATCTGTGGACGACTTGCGGAAATGCGCACAGATGCGGCGCACCTTGGTGAGCAAATCAGACAGATTGGGGTATGTCTTGAGGAACCGCTGAACTATTAGATTGAACACGTGGGCCAGGCATGGCACATGTGTCAGTCTGCCGAGTTGCAGAGGCGCCACCAGGTTACGCCCGTTGTCACATACAACCATGCCTGGCTTGAGGTTCAGCGGTGCCAGCCACAGATCGGTCTGTGCCGTGATGCCCTGTAACAGCTCTTGGGCGGTGTGCCCTTTGTCACCTAAGCTCAGCAGTTTGAGCACCGCCTGCTGGTGCTTACCCAAGGCACTGCTGCTGCGCCTAGAGCTACCGACTAAAGGCGCCGTGCCCACGGATGGTAATTCGGTGGAGGAGGAGGAGGGGTCGGAGGAGGAGGCATAGTACGTCTGAGAGACTGTGACCGAGGTAGGTCCCGGAATCCTCGGTGTGGGCAGTACATGAGCGGCCCCAGGGTCAGGCTCGGTCCCAGCCTCCACCAAGTTAATCCAATGTGCCGTCAGTGAGATATAGTGTCCCTGCCCGGCAGCAATTGTCCACGTGTCCGTGGTTAGGTGGACCTTCTCAGAAACAGCGTTGGTCAGGGCACGGATGATGTTCTGTGACACGTGCTGGTGTAAGGCTGGGACGGCACATCGGGAAAAATAGTGGCGGCTGGGGACCGAATACTGAGGGGCAGCCACCACCATGAGATTGCGAAAGGCCTCGGTCTCTACCAGCCTATAGGGCAGCATCTCAAGGCTCAGCAATTTGGAGATGTGGACGTTGAGGGCTTGGGCATGTGGGTGGGTGGAACTGTATTTCCTCTTGCGCTCCAGCGTCTGCTGTAAAGACAGCTGAACGCTGCGCTGGGACACATTGGTGGACGCTGTGTTGGATCGTGGAGGCGAAGGTGTGGTTTTCCTGTGGGAGGCGCTCTTGCCGGGGTCCTGGGCAGGGGGTTGACTAGCAGAGGCAGCGAGTGACACAGGGGAAGGAGCAGTGGTGTGACCCGCAGGATGTGAACGGCCTTGGTTCCATTGAGTGGGGTGTTTAGCACTCATATGCCTGCGCATGCTGGTGGTGGTTAGGCTAGTAGTGGTGGCACCCCTGCTGATCCTGGTGTGGCACAGGTTGCACACCACAGTCCGTCGGTCATCCTCACTTTCTTTAAAGAACCTCCAGACTTGCGAACATCTAGGCCTCACCACGGGAGCTTCACTACGTGAAACAGTTGCTGCTGATGCTCCGATTCCTCAGTCTGCTCCCCCCTCGAACTTCCTGCCCTGACAACAACTTCACCACTGTCTGACAACCGTGTCTCCTCATCGTCTGTCACCTCTTTACAAACTTCTTCCACTAAGTCAACATTGTCATCATCATCATCACCCACAGACTGCGACAGTTGGAAAACTTGGGCATCGGGAACGAGGTCAGCAGCAACCTGAGAAGTGGTTTGTGACTCTGGGAAGGGTCCAGAAAACAGTTCCTCAGAGTATGCCAGATCGCATTCCAAATTTTCCTGGGAGGGGGCAGACTGTGGGGAAGGAGGTTGAGGTGGAGGAGCCAGAGGAGTGCTCCCTTGGGTAACGTGGGTGGACTGCGTGGAAGACTAACTGGTGGACAAATTACTTGAAGCATTGTCCGCAATCCACGACATCACCTGTTCGCACTGTTGTGGTTTCAACAGTCCTCTACCACGTGTCCCTGTAAGTTGAGACATGAAGCTAGAGAGTGTAGCTCTGCAGTGTTCCCCTGCTCCCTCATCAGCAGGTACTGTCTCACCCTGCCCAGGACCACGGCCTCGTCCCTTAGCCCAGGGGCTCAAAATTTTCTGTATATAAGTGTATTATATAAAAAAAAAATAAAATAAATGGGCCTGCTGTACTGAAACCCACAAACTTGTTCAATCTGAACAAAAAAATATATAGGTGGATAAGTTAGAGCAAAATTACGTATGTTATTACGTACTGCGCAGTATGGAACAATTACACTGAAACTATTAGATTAGGCAGACTTGGTCTGCTTAATTGCAACCCAGACAAATGTCGCACAGAGATTTTTGTAATGTAGCTGTACCAGTGAAAGAAAGACCTTTTTTACTGACGTGACGTACAGAATGGGTCACCTGGACAGAAAATACGGATTGTGGTGACTGAACAGCTGAACTGTGACACACAGAATGGTTACACACAGCTGTGTGAAATGGATTTGTATCACTGAGATAAAACAACAAAAAAACTATTTTTTATATATTTTTTTTTATATTTTTTATATATATATATATATATATATATATATATATATATATTTTTTTTTTTTTACGTGATGTGCAGAAACTATCAGAGAGCAAACTCTACCCCTGCTGATGGTGGCTATTTTGACTGCAACCCAGAGAAATGTCGCAC
>ONZH01001275.1:0-42076 GCA_900303285.1 Rhinella marina | reverse complement strand
GAAAAATCCATGAAATATATGGTCCCAAGATAGGGGACATATACGATTTTAAACTGAGAAGAATCGATACCACACATGCCCCACTAGGAGAATTTGGGGTAATGGTGGGATTAGGCAGCCTCAGAGGCATCCATGCATGCTGCCCCTGCTGTTTCCTGTCCATTTCCGAGGTGTTTCCATCATTTTCTGAGGTTTCCATGTTTTCACCCAGCCTTCCCTAGGCAGAGCCTTGGTCCCCTGCAAAAATGCTCGAGTCTCCCATTGACTTCAATGGGGTTCGTTATTCAAAACGAGCACCCGAGCATCGGGAAAAGTTTGACTCAAATAACGAGCACCCGAGCATTTTAGTGCTCGCTCATCTCTACTCATATTCCTTCCAAGGGTTTGTTTTTATGTAAAGTTCTGTCTAAAGCCTACACTCTGCAAAGATATAAGTGAGTTAAATAAACATGTGGAGTCACTGTGGGTAGAAATACAAGGAGGCAAAAACAATAATAAAATAATTATAGGAGTTTGTGATAAGCCACCTAATATACCAGAGTCCACAGAAAATCTACTACAAAGGGAAATAGATGAGCTGACAAATCATAATGAGGTTGTTATTAGAGATGAGCGAATTTTTCAAAAATTCGATTCGGTTGGTTCGCCGAATTTTCCGAATTGTTTTGATTTGTTCTGAATAAATATGTGGCGAACAGCGTTAAAAAACGTCTACCTCCGGCCTGCAGAGAGCCTGTATAGTGGTGTAGAACACTGTGCCTTGCAGTAACACGTATAGGGAGTTTGCTGTGGTAGTGAAACAATACTGTGAGCCAGTATGATACGCAGATAACAGGCGTCGATCTTAGAATCGCTGCAGACTTTACGTATTTGGGCAGCTATGGGGCCAAAACTGACCAAATAACTAAAGTCTGAACTCAGCCTCACAGGTCAATGTTAGCGCCAGCTATAAAGAACCGTGCAGAGGCCCAAGATCCTACTAGAGTGCCAAATAGCGCACTCCTTTTACACCAATTCACTGATTCCACATAGAATTCTTACAGAACCTGTTCTACTACACGCTTAAACAAGCAGAGCCCCCCCCCAGACAGTGTGGAGATGGCAGTGACAGCAGCTGTAGCATCAGTAGACCACAGAGTGGCACGACGATAGTGTAGTGGCAGTGACAGCAGCTGTAGCATCAGGAGACCACAGAGTGGCATGACAATAGTGTAGAGGTGGCAGTGACAGCAGCTATAGCATCAGGAGACCACAAAGTGGCACGGCGATAGTGTAGAGGTGGCAGTGACAGCAGCTTAAGCATCTGGAGAACACAGAGTGCTGCGACGACAGTGTAAAGGAGGCAGTGACAGCAGCTGTAGCATCAGGAGAACACAGAGTGCTGCGACGACAGTGTAAAGGAGGCAGTGACAGCAGCTGTAGCATCAGGAGAACACAGAGTGCTACAAAAACAGTGTAGAGGAGGCAGTGACAGCAGCTGTAGCATCAGGAGACCACAGAGTGGCACGACAACAGTAAATAGGAGGCAGTGGCAGTAGCTGTAGCATTATGAGGCCACACAGTGGCACAATGACAGAGTGTGGAAGTGGCAGCAGCAGTAGAATTTTGAGGCCACACAGTGGCGCAACGACAGAGTGTGGAAGTGGCAGCAGCAGTAGAGGAGGCAGTGTAGAGGAGGCAGTGACAGCAGCTGTAGCATCAGGAGACCACAGAGTGGCACGACAACAGTAAATAGGAGGCAGTGGCAGTAGCTGTAGCATTATGAGGCCACACAGTGGCACAACGACAGAGTGTGGAAGTGGCAGCAGCAGTAGTAGAATTTTGAGGCCAGAGTGGTATGACGACAGAGATGGGAAGGAAAAATTTCTCATGACCACTAATGTCTGTGCCCGAGGAATTGACGTAGAAGACGTGTCAGCCGTTGTCAAGTTTGACCTGCCTGTGACTGTACAAGGTCTGACAGAGTGGCACGACGACAGTGCAGAGGAGGCAGTGGCAGCAGCAGTAGAATTTGGAGGCTACAGAGTGGCTGTAATGACAGAGTGTGGAAGTGACAGCAGTAGTAGTAGCAGAATTATGAGGTCACACAGTGGCACAACGATAGAGTGGCCCAACAAGAATGAAAACGTCAGTCAGTAGAATTTCGCAGTCACAGACAGGCCCAATGCAAAGACTGCAAATGACAGTAGTGCAGAATTATGAAGTCACACAGTGGCACAACGACAGAGTGGCCCGACAAGAATGAAACCATCAGTCAGTAGAATTTCGAGGTTACAGACAGGCCCAATGACAAGGTTGAAAATGACAGTCAGGAGTGTGGTGATGCGTGGAAGGTGACTGAGTGCCGGGCAGCATGGAGGAGGAGGACAGCGGCTTGAAGCAGCACCGCAAGGAGAAGAAGGAGCTGCAGGCCAAGATTCAGAGCATGAAAAACTTTGTGCCCAAGAATGACAAAAAGAGAAGAAAGCAGCTGACGAAAGACATCGCCAAGATGGAATCGGAATTGGAGGAACAGCACAAGCAGGAGCTGGCGGAGGTGTCGCAGAAACAGTGCACCGAGGTGAGCAGCATTGGTAATGGAGTCACCAGTTTAGATATTGGAAATGAAGTCACCTTTCAGCAAACGTGTGTGTCTAAAGCACAGAAGAGGAGGGAGAAAAAGGCCGCCCTAGAAAAGGAGAGGGATGAGCGCATTGAGGAAGATGAAATAGAGAACCTGAGTGAAGACCTGGAAAGTCAGAAACTCGCCCAGATTTTGTCTCAGAGACAGCTGCAGATCAAACAGATCCCATCAGATGGCCACTACATGTACAGAGCTATTGAACACCAGCTGAAGGAATGCAACGATAACGTCACCCTGACGAGTCTCAGACGCCAAACTGCAGACTACATGCAGAGTCACACCGACTACTTCCTCCCATTTTTAACCAATTCTGCCACAGGGGAAATGTACACTCAAGATGAATTTCAGAAGTCTTGCACTGAAGTGGCAAACACACCAGCTTGGGGAGGTCAGTTAGAGCTTCGGGCCCTGTCACACATACTGCAGACTCTTATAAAGGTCATTCAGGCAGACGCCTCGCCGATTATTATCGGTGAAGAATATAAAAACAAGTCAGTAACTATTATATATATGCGCCATGCTTACGGACTGGGAGAGCATTATAACTCTGTAGAGCCACTAATGGTAGCTCCTGCAGACTAGTCCCCATGTTGAAGAACCTACCATACTGTATGTCTCCTATTTACAGAAGAGGCACCGGTTGTGTGGTATGAGAAGGCGGCCACGACACCTCCTGAGTGTTAAGCGGAAAAAAATATTAATCATGTAATATAGATTTCAGTGGTGCAGGATTTGGTTGGTTGGCTGCTGACCACAGGGATTATGGATTGAAAAACTTGCATTTGTCAGACTGGCATAATAAACACACCGATATAAAAGATGGTGTTCCTTCTACAAGACAAATACATCAAACTCCTCAGTCGACCAGTTTTAACAGTGATGTGTTGGTCGTCCTTAAAGAATAAATTCTTTTTTCTTCTAAAAAAAACCCAACATTATGGAGGCAGTAGTAGTAGCAGCAACAGCAGCATGGGCAGACTACAGAATGGTAGGACGACATTATGAAGGCAGTAGTAGAAGCAGCAACAGCAGCATGGGCAGACAACAGAATGGTACAATGACATTATGGAGGCATTAGTAGTAGCAGCAACAGCAGCATGGGCAGACTACAGAATGGTACGACAACATTATGGAGGCAGTAGTAGTAGCAGCAACAGCAGCAGCGGCAGACTACAGAATGGTACGATGACATTATGGAGGCAGTAGCAGCATCAGAAGACTATAGAATGGCACGACAACAGTGTGGGGAGGTGGGTGGCATTAACACTACCCAGTGGTGCGTGTAAGAAGGAGCACTCGGCACCAGATGTGTGGCCTCAGGCGGGTGGCAGCATCAGAATATTTGGTGAGGCAGGTAGCCAGAAGAAACAGTCAAAAAACAGCATGAATGATCTAATCTGACGCATCAGGCGTTGGTGGTTGGAAATCCTGGCTAATCCACGCCTGATTCATCTTGACAAAGGTCAGTCTCTCCACATTTTGGGTGGACAGGCGAGTTCTCCTTGGTGTAACTATGGCCCCTGCCGCACTAAACACCTGCTCTGATGCCACACTACTGGCTAGGCAGGACAGCTTTTCCAGAGAAAACTCTCAATTGCGGCCACAAATCTAGTTTGGCTGCCCAGTAGTCCAGCGGATCTTCAATGATCGGTGCAGGGTGCTGTCCAAGTATGGTGAGTAGTTTCTTCACCATGCGGATGAAGAAAGCTGCTCATCAGCGACTGTAGACTCAGGCCGCTGCTGCTGACGGAGCTGGTACTGCTACTGACACCCCTACCCTCCCCCCAGCAGCCATGGCAGTGTAACATGAGTGCAGAGGGCCCCCCCGGTCAGACCTGCATTAGGAAGGACGATGGCGCAGATAGGCAGCGGCCAACTGACTACATATGTCTCTTTAGTAGTTCAGTTTGTCCTCCCTCTCGGCGGGTGTAAAAAAGGCCCCCATTTTGGACCGGTAGCGAGGGTCTAATAGGGTGGAGAGCCAGTAGTCATCCCTCTGCATCAGGCCATTTGCGCAAGTGACTCCCTGCCTCCATCTCCACTGCATACTGCCACGGTGTGTCTGGATCCTCTGCCTCCTCTTCCTCATTGCCCTGTAGCTCCGCTGGCTGCTCCTGCTCCTCCTGCTCCTCCTCTCCTGTCACCTGGGTAGAGAAACTACCCATTTCTCTAGGCATTCTTTGTGCTCCAATGTCCTTCTCCTCCAGTTCAGCCCCCACAGAGCTCATGTGGCCGTGAGATGTAGTCGCCACATCTCCTGTCCCCTGACCAGCCAGATTTAACACCATCTTTTCCAGGATATGAATGAGTGGAAAGACGTTGTTCATCCCGTACTCCTGGTGACTGACAAATAAAGTGGCCTCCTTAAAGGGCACAAGCAAATGGCAGGTGTCACGCATGAGCTGCCACTGGCTGACATCGAAGTTACACAGGGAGGGTGGAATTCCAACGGGTGGAAACGTCACATATCAGTCTATGATGGGGGATGCCGTTCTGCCGCTGTAGCTCAAGGAGGATGTGCTTGGCTGAAGTGCATGCAAAGTTTCCGGGCCACATTTACTTGGCGGGCCACACTTGGTGGGCCACATTTATCCAGTGGGCCGTAAAGGACATATACTGTCCCTGACCATAATTAAAGCTCCACATGTCGGCGCTGCCGTGGACTTTGGCAGACACCGACCGGCTCAAGGACTGGCCCACCTTCTGTTATACATATTTGTGCAGGGCTGGTACTGCCTGTTTCGCAAAGAAATGATGGCTTGGAACTCTGTACTTTGGCTCTGCACAAGCCGTCAGTTCCCTGAAAGGTTCAGAGTCCACCACTTGGAAAGGGAGGGATGCAGAACCAGCAACTTGGCCAGGAGCACGTTCAGCTTCTGCACCGGAGGATGTGTACACGCATACTGCTGTCTCTTGGCAATGGCTTCGCTGATCGATTGCTGATTAAATGACTGACGAGGAGTAGGAGGAGGAGCAGGAGCATCAGATGATGGGAAGGACAGACAGCTCCCTTCAGCTGAGGTGGTGGAGCCTTGACTGCCTGAAATCTGTTGGGCGCCACTGGTTGATGCTGCAGATGCTGCGGCTGCAGGCTGGACCACCGTACTGGAGCCATGGTTCTCCCAGACCACTTTATGGTGCCGCTGCATACAGTATGTTGACGCAGGGCCGTGGTGCCAACATTAGCACCCTGGCCACGGTTCACCTTCTGCCCACAGATTCTACAAATAGCAAGGTTGACCTCACCTGGCGGCTTAACGAAAAACTGACACAAGTACGTGAATTTACCCCCAACACTCTTCACTGACTGGCTGCTACCGCCACTGCCTCCTTGAACCGCTGCACCACTACTTTTCGGCCCGATAGGCTCCTGCAAAGCAAGTGGTCTACCTAGGGCACGTTTGGCTCCTGACCTCCCACTGCTGTCACCCTCCTGAATCCCGGCCATGCTAGCGACCTGCTGGCTCCATCACTCCTTCACGGGCAAGCTGCCGACCTCTTCTCCTGATGATGCTGAAGGTCCTAATTCACCTGGCTCCCAAATGCGATCAGCTTTCTCATCATCGAGTAGTTTCTGCACGTCGCTGATGTCCTCCTCGACTGTCTGTGGGTCAGGAGCCTGACCGCTCACAACCCTAGCTCCCACGCCACTCTCCTCATCACTACTTGCTTGCCTAACTGAGGAAGCTGCGGATGTCTCCTCCACATCTTGGCTGCCCAGTAGCTGCTGACTGTCCTCCAGTAGCTGCTGACTGTCCTCCAGTAGCTCGTCCTCGCTGTAAAGTGGAGCTGAGCCCCAACATACAGTACTTCTCTGGCTGAGGGAACATTAAAAGACAGAGGCAGGTTTAGGACAGGTGAGCGCACAGGGCCTGCTCCCGGGCCATGCCAACTAAGAGTTGCGCCTGACGAACCCACCGACTCTTGGCTGGGGGTGTCTGTTGTGATTTGGGACGAAGTCGAAGACCGAGTCAACCATTCAAGACCCGCTGGGTTGCTGGTCAAGAACCAACTGCTAGGTGACACCGGAAGCTCTGGCCTCTCAATTTGACCCCTGCTGCCATGCCCCCTTACTCTGCTGCGACCTGTGCCTGCGCCAGAAACATTTAGGTGTCTGCCATTCCCCTGTGCAGGGCCTGTCACTTCTTTGACTGACATGCTGTTTGATCAATCAAATAAATGAATAAAATGAAAATTAAAACATGCTACAAAGGGCTGTGATTTTTCTCACTTCACCACACAACGGCTAATAATTTTTTTGCCACCACTAATAACCGACAGAAGTTTTGACAAAGTTTAACTTTGACGCTGTAGGTCAACTAAAACTTTTTTCTACTACTACACACTACAACGGGCTGTAATTGTCCCACTTCAGCACCGAGCAAATAATAAGTTTTTATTCAACACTAATAGCTGCTAGAACACTTTACTATAAAGAACTTTGGCGCTGTACACCAACTAAAACTTTTTATAGCCACTAATATACGCTACAAAGGGCTGCCATTTTCCCACTTTCTCACAGCTAATAAGCCTCAACACTGAAACAGCAAAAAAGTGCTGTACTAAATGTAACTACAGCGCACAAGGGTTAACAAAACCCCAATAACCAGACTACTGGCCGGGCAGGACAGCTTTTCCAGAGCAATCTCGGCCAATTGCAGCCACAAATCTAGTTTGGCTGCTCATTAGTCCGACGGACCTTCAATGACGGGAGGCAGGGTGCTGATGTCATGCTGCTGCTGCTGCTGCCACCATGTTAATGTGGCTGGGGGTGTCTGATGTCCTTTGCGACAAAGTCGAAGACCGAGTTAACCATCCAAGAACCGCTTGGTTTCTGTTAATGACACGACCTCTAGATAACACCGGGAACTCAGGCCTCCCAAAGTCACCCCTGCTGCCACACCCCCTTACACTGCTGCGACCTGTGCCTGTAACAGAAACATTTAGGCCTCTGACACTCCCCTGTGCAGGGTCTGTCACTTCTCTGTCTGACATGCTGTTTGATCAAATAAATAAATAAAAAGGAAATTAAAACAAGCTACAAAGGGCTGTAATTGTCCCACTTCAGAACCAAGCGAATAATACGTTTTTTTGGCAACACTAATAGCTGCTAGAACACTTTACTATACAGAACTTTGGCGCTGTACGCCTACTAAAACTATTTTTTTTTTTAGAATTATACACGCTACAATGGGCTGTAATTGTCCCACTTCAGAACTGAGCAAATAATATGTTTTTTGGGCAACAGTAATAAATGCCAGTAGCTTTTAAAATATAGAACTTTGGCTCTGTACGCCTACTAAAACTCTTTTTTTTAGAATAATACACGCTACAACGGGCTGTAATTGTCCCACTTCAGCACGGAGCAAATAATATGTTTTTTGGGCAACAGTAATAAATACCAGTAGCTTTTAAAATATAGAACTTTTGCGCTGTAGGCCAAATCAAGCTTTTTTGAGAATAATACACGCTACAACGGGCTGCAATTGTCCCACTTCAGCATTGAGCAAATAATATGTTTTTTGGGCAACAGTAATAAATGCCAGTAGCTTTTAAAATATAGAACTTTGGCGCTGTACACCAACTAAAACTCTTTTTCTTGAGAATAATACACGCTACAACGGGCTATAATTGTCCCACTTCAGCACAGAGCAAATAATATGTTTTTGGGGCAACAGTAATAAATGCCAGTAGCTTTTAAAATATAGAACTTTGGCGCTGTACACCAATTAAAGCTCTTTTTCTTGCGAATAACACACGCTACAACGGGCTGTAATTCTCCCACTTCAGCACAGAGCAAATAATACGTTTTTTGGGCAACACAAATAGCTGCTAGAACACTTTACTATATAGAACTTTGGCGCTGTACGCCTACTAAAACTTTTTTTAACAATAAAACATGCTACAAATGGCTGCCATTTTCCCACTTCACCACAGCTAATAAGCCTCAACACTAAAAGAGCAAAAAAGTGTTGTACTCAATGTAACTACAGCGCACAAGGGTTAACAAAACCCCAGTAACCAGAATTAGAGGCAAACCTGACATGAGCAGCTGTAGCATTCCTATCCTTCACTTCCTATCCTTTCCCTACACTTCTATTCAGCAATTTGTACTTTTGATGATGTTTTATGACACTTTCCCTAGTGCCTGCAAACGTCTCTCCCTACACTAAGTTCACTGTAGAATGACAGAATCCAAAAAGGCTGACGGTATTTATAGGGCTGTGACATCACAGGGCTGGCTGGCTGCTGATTGGCTGCATGCATGGCATTGTGGGTGATCCCTCCCTTCCTCATGTTCCTTTCTCCATGTCCAAACACGCGCAGCCCCCATTTTAGTGGGAAAAAAAAACAAAAAACGATTTGTCACCACGAATTGTCACGAAATTCTAAATCGGTGCAAATCGAATAATTCCTGAAATTCAGATCGAATTCTACTTCGTCTGATTCGATTTGCTTATCTCTAGTTGTTATTATGAGGGACTTCAACTACCCAGATAAAGAATGGGAAACTGAAAGCTATAGATTTCATAAAGGATTCTTGGCAATAACCAAAGACAATAACCTTTTAGATTAGAAGGACAGCCATACTGTACTAACTGACAGACCTAAGGCTACTTTCACACTTGCGTTTTATAATTCCGGTATTGAGTTCCGTCATAGGGGCTCAATACCGGAATAGAACGCTTCAGTTTTGTCCCCATTCATTGTCAATGGGGACAAAACTGAACTGAAGACAACAGAATGCTCCTAAAAGCATTCCGTTCCATCTTCAGACCGGAGAGCAAACCGTAGCATGCTGCGGTTTGCTCTCCGGTCCAGGCATCCGCACCAAGACGGATCCCTTATGATCCCCAATGAAAGTCAATGGGGACGGATCTGTTTAGTGTGACACAATGGTGAACGGATCCGTCCTACATTGACTCTCAATGGAGTTCATGATGGATCCGTCACCTGCACACATACATACAGTACAGACCAAAAGTTTGGACACACCTTCTCATTCAAAGAGTTTTCTGTATTTTCATGACTATGAAAATTGTAGATTCACACTGAAGGCATCAAAACTATGAATTAACACATGTGGAATTATATACATAACAAAAAAGTGTTAGGTTCTTCAAAGTAGCCACCTTTTGCTTTGATTACTGCTTTGCACACTCTTGGCATTCTCTTGATGAGCTTCAAGAGGTAGTCACCTGAAATGGTATTCCAACAGTCTTGAAGGAGTTCCCAGAGATGCTTAGTACTTGTTGGCCCTTTTGCCTTCACTCTGCGGTCCAGCTCACCCCAAACCATCTCGATTGGGTTCAGGTCTGGTGACTGTGGAGGCCACGTCATCTGGCGTAGCACCCCATCACTCTCCTTCTTGGTCAAATAGCCCTTACACAGCCTGGAGGTGTGTTTAGGGTCAATGTCCTGTTGATAAATAAATGATGGTCCAACTAAACGCAAACCGGATGGAATAGCATGCCGCTGCAAGATGCTGTGGTAGCCATGCTGGTTCAGTATGCCTTCAATTTTGAATAAATCCCCAACAGTGTCACCAGCAAAGCACCCCCACACCATCACACCTCTTCCTCCATGCTTCACGGTGGGAACCAGGCATGTAGAGTCCATTCGTTCACCTTTTCTGCGTCGCACAAAGACACGGTGGTTGGAACCAAAGATCTCAAATTTGGACTCATCAGACCAAAGCACAGATTTCCACTGGTCTAATGTCCATTCCTTGTGTTCTTTAGCCCAAACAAGTCTCTTCTGCTTGTTGCCTGTCCTTAGCAGTGGTTTCCTAGCAGCTATTTTACCATGAAGGCCTGCTGCACACAGTCTCCTCTTAACAGTTGTTGTAGAGATGTGTCTGCTGCTAGAACTCTGTGGCATTGACCTGGTCTCTAATCTGAGCTTCTGTTAACCTGCGATTTCTGAGGCTGGTGACTCGGATGAACTTATCCTCCACAGCAGAGGTGACTCTTGGTCTTCTTTTCCTGGGGCGGTCCTCATGTGAGCCAGTTTCTTTGTAGCGCTTGATGATTTTTGAGACTGCACTTGGGGACACTTTCACAGTTTTCCCAATTTTTCGGACTGACTGACCTTCATTTCTTAAAGTAATGATGGCCACTCGTTTTTCTGTACTTAGCTGCTTTTTTCTTGCCATAATACAAATTCTAACAGTCTATTCAGTAGGACTATGAGCTGTGTATCCACCTGACTTCTGCCCAACACAACTCATGGTCCCAACCCCATTTATAAGGCAAGAAATCCCACTTATTAAACCTGACAGGGCACACCTGTGAAGTGAAAACCATTTCAGGTGACTACCTCTTGAAGCTCATCAAGAGAATGCCAAGAGTGTGCAAAGCAGTAATCAAAGCAAAAGATGGCTACTTTGAAGAACCTAGAATATAAGACATATTTACAGTTGTTTCACACTTTTTTGTTAAGTATATAATTCCACATGTGTTAATTCATAGTTTTGATGCCTTCAGTGTGAATCTACAATTTTCATAGTCATGAAAATACAGAAAACTCTTTGAAAGAGAAGGTGTGTCCAAACTTTTGATCTGTACTGTACATACGCACATACAGACATACACAGAAACATAAACAGCCATATACACATACAAATACACATACATACTTACATGCTCCCGACAGGTCTCCACAGCGCAGGAGGAGCAGGACGGCGCACACATAGGACGATTCCAGCTGGCGCCCAGCAGAGGGTGCTGTGGGGAATCGTCCTATGTGCGCGCCTTCCTGCTCCTTCTGTGCTGTGGAGACCTGCCGAGAGCATGTAAGTATGTATGTGTATTTGTATGTGTATATGTCTGTGTGTGTGTGTCTGTGTGTATGTACTGTGTGACATGTGTGGGGCCGGAGCGCGGTTCTGGCCCCGCACATGTCCCTGCGGCAGCATGGATCCGGCGGCACCCTTCACCTGCTGGATCCGTGCTGCCGCTAATGTGAAAGAGGCCTTAGAGTAGCAAGGAAGCAAAGAAAAAAATAGAAACAGCCAAACTGAAGACAAAGAGATTTGTTGTAAAGAGAGTAACTAAGCCTAAAATGTTTGTCAATTATATAAATGGTAAAACGTATAAATCGGAAGGTATTGGCCCTTTATACAGTGATAACGGGGGAGTTGCAGAGAGCGATGAGGAGAAAGCAAAGCTATTAAATATTTTTTTATCCACTGTATTGACTGAGGAAAATAAACTGTGAGATGAAATGCAGAGTTTAAAAGTAAATTATATAGCATAGCTTCATGAGGGATCGGTCATGTCAAACTAACTTAATCAGTTTCTATGAGGAAATAAGTTCTAAACTTGACAGGGGTGAGTCAATGAATGCCATATATCTTGACTTCTCCAAAGCATATAATCTTAAATAATAAAATGAGAATGCTTGGACTGGGAGAAAATGCATGTACAGTATGTTGGTAAGTAACTGGCTCAGTGATAGAAAACAGAGAGTGCTTATTAACAGTACACACTCAGATTGGTTCACCGCCACCAGAGGGGCACCACAGGGATCAGTATTGGGCCCTTTTCTCTTTAATATTTTTTATTAATGATCTTGTAGAAGCCTTGCACAGTAAAATATACATTTTTACAAACTGTAAACTGTGACAAGTTAAGTGACAAGAGGACAGTATACTGCTACAGATGGATCTGGCTAATTGGAGACTTGGGCAGAGAAGTGGCAGATGAGGTTCAACACTGACAAATGTAAGGTTATGCACATGGGAAGGAATAATTCAAGTTATCTGTACATACTAAATGGTAAAACACTGGAAAACACTGACATGGAAAATGACTGGGGAACCTTAGTGGACAGCAAACTAAACTGTAGAAACCAGTGTCAGGCAGCTGCTGCCAAGGCCAATAAGATAATGGCAGTGGCGTAACTAGAGTTCTAAGGGCCCCAGGGCAAACTTTGTATTGGGGCCCCCACCCCCATTAACCCGCAACCCCATTACCCCGCCCCCTCCCCTTGCTCTGTATATATATATGATTTGGCCCCCATCCAGACTGTATATATTTCTCTTGCCCCCACCCAGACTGTATTTATTTAATTTGGCCCTCAGTCGCCCAGACTGTATATATTTAATTTTGACCCCTGTCAAAATTGGATGATTGGCTGCCTCTGCCCCACTTTCACTCTGTATATATATATATTTTTTTTTGTGGCCACTTCTTATACGGCTGGTGCGGGAACCCCTTTCTAAATTACGTTCATAGGGCCACTGCCAGGTGCCCCCAGTATGGCAGAGCCTCTGCCAGACTGCCACCCCCTTTCTAAATTCAATTCGTAGGCCAGGTGCCCCCAGTATGGCGCGCAGCGTGTGCATATCTAAAAAAAAAACAAAACAAAAAAAACGTACCTGTGCTCTGCTCCGTTCTGCGTTCGGTACTCCCGTCTCACTGGCAGCATCATCACGTCTTCCCGCGAGACCCATGACCTCCAGCTCTGGGTCTCGACGACAGTGAGAAAGGGTGTATGTATGGGGATGTGCACAGCGCAGCCCCACTATCCACTAACTTGATAATTAGGCCAAGCAAAGCAGAGGGGGGCTGGGCAGGCTAAAAGCACTTGCGGGCCCCCCCTCCCGCAAGGCCCGGTCGCGGTCGCACCCTCTGCAACCGCGATCGTTACGCCCCTGGATAATGGGTTGTATCAAAAGGGGCATAGATGAACATGATGAGGACACAGTCCTGCCACTTAACAAATCACTAGTCAGACCACACATAGAGTACTGTGTACAGTTTTGGGCTCCTGTGAACATGGCAGACATAGCAGAGCTGGAGAGGGTTCAGAGGAGGGCAACTAAAGTAATAACTGGAATGGGTGGACTGCAGTACCCTGTAAGATTATCAAAATTAGGGTTATTCACTTAAGAAAAAAAGACGACTGAGGGGAGATCTAATAACTATGTATAAATATATCAGGGGTCAGTACAGAGATCTCTCCCATCATCTATTTGTACCAAGGACTCTGATTGTGACGAGGGGACATCCACTGTGTCTGGAGGAAAGAATGGTTTTACACAAACATAGAGGAGGATTCTTTATGGTAAGAGCAGTGTGACTATGGAACTCTCTGCCTGAGGAGGTGGTGATGTGAGTTCACTAAAAGAGTATAACAGGTTATAGTTATTAGATTTCTGTTGATCCAGGGAGTTATTTTGATTGTCTGATTGTAGTCAGGAAGGTTTTTTTTTTTTAATGTAGAGGCTGGCGCCTCTACATAACTTAGGCGGATGAACCACCAGTGCAGCAGGGTCAAAGACCTGCATCTAAATAGTCGGTCTTCATAAATGTCCCCCTATGTTACTATGTATCTAATGAAGTCTCAATTTACCTATCACCATCTTGAAAGAGTCTTATCTGAGGCAAGATATTTTATTGACATGTACAGAGCTCTTTTTCATACTGTAACATTATTAAGTTCCCTATCTATGCAGGGACATAAGGTGGAATCTTTCTTCTCCACAAAGTATATACAAAGGTGCCCCAGCTGGAGGTATAGATGGCCGAATGAAGCCTTTTTCTAAATTCAGATCCATATTTTCCTTTAACCCCTTAATGACAGCCATTTTTCACCTTAAGGACCAGGCCAAATTTTGGAAATCTGACTTAATGTGGTAATAACTTTGGAACACTTTTACTTATCCAAGCCATTCTGAGACTGTTTTCTCGTGACACATTGTACTTTAAGACAGTGGTAAATTTGAGTCAATATAAATCACCTTTATTTATTAAAAAAAAAATTCCTACATTTGAAGAAAATTTGTCATTTTCAAAATTTGAATTTCTCTGCTTTTAAGGGCCCTTTCACACGACCGTATGCCCTCCGAGACATATGATCCATGAGCAGGCCATATGTCCCGGAGCGGCATTGATCGTGTGGATGGGAGCGCACAGCATCATTGATTACAATGATTCTGTGCACGTCGGGCCGCCCGCGGGACTATTGTCCCACACTCATATGATTGGCGGGCAGCCAGGGGTGCACAACATCATTGTAATCAATGATGCTGTGTGCTCCCGTGTGGACGATCGATGCCGCTCCGGGACATATTGCCCGCTCACGGACCGTATGTCTCGGAGGGCATATGGTTGTGTGAAAGGGCCCTTAGGAAGATAGTGATTCCTCAGAAAATAGTTATTACTTTACATTCCCATATGTCTACTTTATGTTGGCATCATTTTGTAGATGTAATTTTATTTTTTTAGGACGTTAGAAGGCTTAGAATTTTAGAAACAGTTCTTAAAATTTTTAAGAAATTTTCCAAAACCACTTTTTTAAGGACCAGTTCAGTTCTAAAGTCACTTGGTGAGGCTTACATAGTGGAAACCACCCATAAATGACCACAATTTAGAAACTACATCCCTCAAGGTTTTCAAAACTGATTTTACAAACTTTGTTAACCCTGTATGTATTCCACAAGAATTAAAGGAAAATGGAGATGACATTTCTAAATTTCACTTTTTTTGGCAGATTTTCCATTTTAATCCATCTTTTCCTGTAACACATCAAGGGTTAACAGCCAAACAAAACTCAAAAACTATTACGATGCTTCTGTGATTTACAAAAATACCCCACATGTGGTCATAAACTGCTGTATGGGCGCACGGCAGGAAGCAGAAGGAAAGGTGCACCAGAGGATTTTGGAGGGCAAATTTTGCAGGACTGGTTTTTAGACACCATTTCCCATTTGAAGCACCCCCCCCCCTCGAAGCACCCCTACAGTAGAAACAACCAAAAAGTGCCTGTATTTTGGAAACAAAGGGATAAGGTCGCAGTATTATTGACACTATTTTGGGTTACATATGATTTTTGATCTCTTTATATTACGCTTTTTGTTAGGCAAGGTAACAAAAAATGTCAGTTCTGGCACCGTTTTTATTTTTTGTTTTTTACAGTGTTCATCTGACAGGTTAGATCATGTGTTATTTTTATAGAGCAGGTTGTTACGGAAGCGATGATATCAAATATGTCTACTTTCCTTGTTTGTTTCAGTTTTACATAATAGTGCATTGTGGAAAAAAATCATGGTTTTGTGTCTCCATTTTCTGAAAGCCATATTTTGTTTATTCTTTGGGCGATTTTCTTAGGTAGGGTCTTATTTTTTGCGGGATGAGGTAACGGTTTGATTGGTACTATTTTTGGGTTACATATGACTTTTTTATCGCTTGGTTTTACACTTTTTGCGATGTAAGGTGAAAAAAAAAGTTTGTTTTTAGCAAAGTTTTTGTTTTATTTTTTTTATAGTGTTCGCCTGAGGGGTTAGGTCATCTGATATTTTTATAGAGCTGGTTGTTATGAATGCAGTGATACCTAATTTGTCTACTTTTTTAAATTTATTTCACTTTAACACAATAAAAGCATTTTTGATACACATAAAATCATGTTTTAGTGTCTCTATTGTCTGAGAGCCATAGTTTTTATTATTTATTGGGTGATTGTCTCAGGTAGGGGCTCATTTTTTGAGGGATGAGGTGACGGTTTGATTAGTATTATGTTGGGGTACATATGACTTTTTGATCGCTTGGTATTACACTTTTTGTGATGTAAGGTGACCAAAAAATGGCTTTTCTGGCACAGTTTTTACTTAATTATTTATGACATTTACCTTTTGGGGGAAGAGTGTAATATTTTTATAGAGAAGGTCATTACGGACGCAACGATACTTAATATGTCTAATTTTTTTAAATTTATTTTGATTTTACTCAATAAAAGCATTTTAGAAAAAAAAACGTTTCTGTGTCTCCGTTTTCTGAAAGCCATATTATTTTTCATTTTTTGGGTGATTGTCTCATTTAAGGGCTCATTTTTTGCGGGATGAGGTGACGATTTTATTGGTACTATTTTGGGCTACATATGACTTTTTTGATCACTTTTAATACCTTCCTTTTTTGGGAAGTGAGGTGGGCAAAATTTCAATTCCATCAATTTCTCTTTTTTTTATGGCGTTCACCATGCGAGGAAAGTAATGTGATCCTTTTATAGATCAGGTTGTTACAGACGCAGTGATACCAAACATGTGTAGCGTATTTTATTTTTTAAAATTTTTAATCAATTATAAATGTGCAGATATAGGTTTTTTCACTTTTTTTCTTACTTTTTTCACTTTTAATTTTTACTTTTTTCACTTTTTTTAACGCTTTTTTGACCAAGACCCACTTGGTTCTTGCAGATCCAGTGGGTCTGAGGCATCTATAATACACTGCAGTACACTGTATCTACATATTTAACAAGGTTCTGATCCCCACAGTCACGGACTGTGGAGATCAGAACCTTTCGGCCGGCATTAGGATGCTGTGATTGGCTAGTCTGTACAGACTAGCCAATCACAGCGATCGCTGGTCCGGGACCGCCCTCTTTGGTCCCGTGCTGGTTAGTTGAGATCCCTGGCTGTGTGTAACAGCCGGGGTCTCAGCACTGCCACCATGTCTGCAGACATGGTGACAGTTTAATGCCATGACGTGTATACTCGTCATGGAGCACTAAATAGCAGTGCTCCATGACAAGTATACACATCAAATAGCGTGAAGGGGTTAAACAATGGGAAACACTGACATGGAAAAGGAATTGGGAATCTCATCCAGATTTTCTTTTAGAAGTAATCTTTTTTATTGAAGATTTTCTCAAATACATAAAAACAAAGATATAAAGAGGCGGTAGCCTCAACAAGTAAGCTCAATTAGCATAGTCCAATAGGAGTCTGTCTGCATGATGGGATTCACAGTAACAGGAACAGACATAAATATTCTAGACAGTGATATAATATGGAACAAAACCATTATAAAACATCATAAGAAAAGGATAGGTCACATAGGTACTGCAGCAATTGCTCTGTCGTAAAGGACACTTGGCGTTATGGGGTGTAATGTTTATGTAACATCCAGGGGGCCCATGTGTTATCTCTAATTGTAGGAGAGATCACAGTGTCAGGTAGTAACCTTTCATATCTGCAGGTAGTGTTCAAGGCTTGGATAGCTTCCAAGATATCTGGAGATTCAGTAGATTTCGAATGTCTGGTAATCACTAATTTCGCATTTAATAAAATATGTCCAGTAATGCCTCTGTATTTATGAGGTAGTTGATCTATACCAAGAAACAGTAATGCTAATGCTGGTGAGGGCGAAACATGTAAATTAGTGACTTGGTGGATTAATGCAAAAATCTGTTGCCAATATGAGGCGAGTTTTGGACATGACCTTAGTATATGATACAAAGATCCAGTTTTTCCACACTGTCTCCAACAACAAGGAGATGTACCCGGGTAAATAATGCTCATTCTTTGAGGGGTGAAGTACCATTTGAGTACTGTCTTTAAGCCAGCTTCATATTGAGTAGTACATTTAAATGTAGATACTAAGAAAGTCACTGCATTGGTCCATTCCTCCTCCGAATATTTTTTGTGTAGGTCCTGTTCCCAGGTTAATATGGGAGAGGACTTAATTAATGTAGATTTATCACCTATTAAGTTATATATGTATCTGGTAGAGTTCTTTCTAAACAGTGACGGGTTTTGAAAGAGTTTGAGGATGTCAGAGTTACAATGAGGGGGGTTTCGGAGGAAAGAATCAAGGCAATGATGGACCCTTAAGTAGGAAAGAAATTCAGAGTGAGGTAAGTGTCTCATCTTGTGAAGGGATTCAAAGAAAACCATAATGGAGTTTTCAATCAAGTCAGCAGCAGATGAGACACCTGCAATACGCCACTTACGTAAGTCGATATCTCCAATATACTCTATGCTTCCAAAACAGATATGGAGATGTGAGGGAGTAGGTGGGAGTATGGTATCCCCTGGGAGCGATGAAACTGTGACCATAGAGCTCCAGCATGCGTAATTGTTAAGAGAGGAGGGCGGGACAGGGTAGGCTTCCATGCTGCAAGGCATAAATAATCACATAGAGTGCCACCTATTAGGGAGTGAGACTCAATGTGTACCCATGATTTGTTAGAGGAAGGGTCCCACCACTCCCTAAGGAAAGAAAGCCCAATCGAATGGAAGTAATCTTTAATAGAAGGAAGGCCTATCCCGCCAGCTTTTTTTCTTCCTGAGTAGTATAGAATTTGCTATTTTGGGACGGGAAGCAGACCATATATATGAATTGAGAAGATTCTGTGCTGTTTTAAAGAAGACGTCGGGTACTGGAATTGGTAGTGTTCTGAATGTGTACATCAATTTAGGTAATGTCATCATTTGAAAAGATGCTACTCTGCCTACCCAAGAGTTATCTTTCATATTGAAACTGGCACAATCTTTGGACATAGTTGTAATAAGGGGTTCATAGTTGTACTGGTATGCAAGGGAACAGGGAGATGCAAGTTTAATCCCAAGGTATGGGAGTGATGATTTCTGCCAGTCTAATGGAAAAAGTCCCTTTAAATATTGAAGTTCTGATATAGGGATGTTTATTGGAAGGGCCTGTGATTTAGAGCTATTAATTTTATAGCATGACAATAATCCGAAGGTAGTTATGAGGTCAAAAGCTGCTGTCAAAGAATGTCTGGGATTTGTAATGGTAAGAATAATATCATCCGCGTACAAGGAAATAATGTAGGATTTACCTCCGATCTCCAGCCCCTCTACTTTTGTGGAAAGACGGATGTGTTGTGCAAGGGGTTCTCAGGCTAATATGAAAATCAAGGGGAACAAAGGACATCCCTGACGGGACCCGTTAGTAATATGAAACTTTTCAGAAAGTACACCATTAACAAAGACTTTTGCTATAGGGTCGGAGTATAGGCCTTGTACTGCGTTGATTATGGAACCTGAAAATCCCATCGCTCCTAAGACCGAGAAGGCAAATGACCATCGAAGAACGCCTTTTTAGCATCCAATGTAATGGCAAGCATGGGAAATTTATTATATTCCGCTACATTAAAAAGGTCGAATGTGCGTCTTATGTTATCAGAGGCCTGTCTGCCTTTGACAAACCCTGTTTGGTCTTCTTTAACTAAGTGCGGAAGAATTGGAGATAGTCTAGTGGCATTAGTTTTGCAAATATTTTAATATCTGAATTAAGGAGGGAGATGGGTCTAAAATTTTGGGGGGAGTCTTCCGGTTTGCCCGGTTTAGGAAGAGTAACTATCCATGCCATCAACATTTCATATGGAAAGTTAGTTCCTGACATGACTTTTTGAAAGATCGTTACTAAGTGTGGGGCTAGGGGGGCATATAAGTGTTTGTTTGTTTGATAACCCATCAGGTCCCGGAGATTTGCCAGAAGGGAGGGAGGAAATTATTTTTTTCAGTTCCAAATCTGTGATAGGGGCATTTAAGGATTCTAACTGGGAGGGAGAGAGCTGAGGAAGATGTGCTTTCGCTAGAAAATCCTGAACTAAAGATTCATAATTTTCTGCTAAGGCAATGGAGTCTTTAAGGTTATACAAATTAGCATAGTATAGACGGAATTGTTCTGCAATATTTCTAGGGTCAAAAAGCTTAGCCCCGGAAGAAGGGTGGAGTAAGAAAGGAATTTTAGTTTTAGTTTGTTGTCGCTTAAGTTTGTTGGTTAATAATTTACCAGCTTTATTGCCTTGGGCATAAAATCTGGCCTTTAATCTGGTCAGAGATTTATGAAAGTCCATATGGAGAAGCTGTCTCAATCTATGCCTTTCTGCGCATGGGGCAGCTGATATGTCTATTGAGGGATGTTGTTTATTAGTCTTCTCTAATTGAGAAATCTTGTCTAGGGATTGCTTGATTTCTTTTTCACATCTTTTCTTTTCTATATGATTATATTTAAAGGGGTTGTCCAGGTTCAGAGCTGAACCTGGATGTACCCTTAATTTCAACCAGGCAGCCGCCTGATGGCTCATATCATGCTCCGATGCCCTCCCTTGCCCTGCGCAGGGCAAGAGCTCTTTTATTTACAAATACACACTGCATTGTGTTTGGTGACGTCACCGGCTGTAATGGGCCGGCTTTAGCGCTACCCTAGCCGTTTTACTGGCTAGGGCAGCGCTAAAGCCCGCCCATCAGCGCCGGTGATGTCACCGGGCTCACTGCTGGGCGGAAGCCGGTTTGTCACAGGAACGGGGCTAAATGCCTTTGCCCTGCGCTAATTAGGGCTAAAGCATTCCGGGCATGAGATGCTCCGATGCTTTAGTCAGGCAGGCTGCCTGGGTGAAATTGAGGCCTCGAACATAGGCTTTATGGGCCTGCCAGACTACAAAGGGATCGGGTACTGATTCAGCATTAAACTGAAAAAATTCCTTTATAGCAAGCAAAATCTCTGGTTTATATTTTGAATGCGAGAGCAGATAGGTGTTATTCCGTCAAACAGGTGGTGGTTGAAATTGGAATTGTTGCGCGATTGTTAATGTTATAGGGGCATGATCGGACCATTGGATAATGCCAATGGAAGAGGACATTGTGTGGAGCAAAACAGAGTGATCCACAAAAAACATGTCAATGCGAGAATACGAGGAGTGTATAGGGGAAAAAAAGGTGTAGTCCTTTCCCTGACTGTGTTGTGCCCGCCAGGCATCCACCAAACCCTCAGAGTGCAAGAAGGATTTTAAACCTCTAGAACGTCTAGATGGGTTGGTGGGGTCCAGAGAGGGATCTGAAACTGTGTTGAAATCACTGCAAATGATTAATTTGCCCTGTTTTACCTTATGGACTTGTCTCATCACCTTGTGGAGGAAAGATATTTGACGTTCATTAGGTGTGTATACATTCACCAGGGTGTAAATGATGTTATTCACCTTGCATACCAGAACAATGTATCTGCCCTTTTGATCTATTATCTGAGACATCAGAGAAAAAGTAACAGAGTTTTTAATAGCCACAAAAACCCCTTTAGATTTCTTTACATTATGAGCATGTATAATAGTGGGGAAGAGACGGTGTCTAATACTGCATGCATCTGCCTGCAAGAGATCTGATTCCTGCACACAGATTATACCTGCTCCAGAAGACAGTGCCTTCTTCTATAAATAAGCCCATTTTTGCGGACAGTTGAGCCCCTTGGTGTTAATGGAGAGAAATTTCAACCCCATGGCTTCGGTATAAACCGCCAAGTGAAGCTGCCGTGGTACCTAGTACCTGCAAAAGTAGTGTGACCATAAACATTAATATAATCGGAGTAACAAGTTAACAAGTATGAACCTATGGATAATTGAAAAGTCCAAAGCAAAACATCGCCAGTAAAGGCGAAAGTTCCATTATGAAGCCAAAAGCTTTAGAGAGATATCAAATATAAGGATGCAAATACTAAACGATAAAACAGATACTATAGTATCAATTAGAAAGAATTATAACTGAGAAGTAGTCAACTGTCATCCTCCGCTATCAGCAGAGGGCATCAAAGTGGGTGACCAGGTCCCTCATATGCAGGAGAATATAAAGGATACAAAACGAGGGAATGTTGAAGTTGTCCTTCAGTATCTTCTGAAAGGGTGGTCCCGATGAAGTAGGGAGAACTTCAGGGTATTAAGGTTTACGTTGCGGCAAAGAAGAGGCAGGACGATTATTTGGAGATCTTGCAGTAGAGGAAGGAGGTCTTCCTGGATCCATTGTAGAAAGAGGAATTTGCCAATCGTGTAATAGAGTCTTGCCTTCTTCAAGGGTACGGACCACATGAGTTTGTCCACTTTTAGTGATCAGCAATTTCAGTGGGTATCCCCATTTGTATACAATACCACAGTCTCTTAGAGTGATTGTTATTGGCAGTAAGGAGCGGCGTTGATGCAATGTTATCGCAGAGAGGTCTGTATAGAGGCGCATAGCTTGGAATAGCGCAGGGAGTGTGCCTGTTTTTCTGGCAGGGTTTATGACTGCTTCCTTTGTAGGGAAAAAATGGGTATTAGCCAGGGTATCTCTCGGAGCATCCTGATCGATATGTTTGGGTTTTGGAACCCTGTGGGCTCTGTCAATTATTAACTCTTGAGGAGTGAAGATGTGGTAAAAGTGCTAGAAAGCCAGATTTTCTTTTAAAGGGGTTGGCTGTTTTCTGGCTACCTGTAGTCAATGTATATGTAAAATTACTACCGTGTTTCCCCGAAAATAAGACCTACTCCGATAATAAGCCCTAGTGCTATTTTGCCCTGTTTTTGGAGTAGGCTTAAAAATATAAGCCCTATTCCAAAAATAAGCCCTAGGTACATTGAGCGTATGTGATGTGACGTCGATGACGTCACAATCACTGAGAATAGGGTTACGGTCTGTGCCCGGCGGGAAGGGGCGCAGCCCCACAGCCCCGCAAGTTATTTTAATGGCCAGTCAGGGCCTCTCTGCTGGTGGCGCTACCTGCGCAATGCTGCGTATTATAGTACGCAGCGCTGCGCAGTTAGTTGCCTATACACACCTATACCCATACCGTATCCGGCGCTGTAAGACGTCTCCCCTGTGATGATCCTGTGAGACGTGACCTCAGTGCCAGGCCTCATGGGATCAAGCTGGTTGACGAGATGATACAGCGCACGCCGGATGACAGGATTGGGTGAGAAGAAGAAGTCCGGAGCGGAGCCAAGTGTAGGTAAGTATATTTTTTGTATGTGTGTGCACAGGGGCCCGGGGGAAAAAAAATGACATACCGTGTTTCCCTGAAATAAGACCTACCCCGATAATAAGCCCTAACCCTTTTTTTTGGAGAAAAAAAAAATAAGACCCTGTCTTATTTTCAGGGAAACACGGTATATTGCAATTGCTTATAGAGCCGTTATTGATATTCTGTGCTGTTTGCTATATTTCATAAGCCATGCCCCCTTGTTAGGTAAACCTTCTGTGCTGTTAACACAGAGGTGTTGTCCATTAGATGGCCGCTGGAAAGTCATGTGATCAGGCAAATCACCTCCATGTGGTGCTTTCCCTATTCAAACACATTGCACTTGCTGTAAACTCCCACCATTTCAAGAGCAGAGGGCAGACACAGTGTATTTGATCAGAGAAGACATAACATAAAGACGATTTGCCTGGTCACATGACCCTCCATAAGCAGCCATTTTATGGACAACACATCTGTGTGGATAGCACAAAAGACTTGGCAAACATGGGAGGATACCTTATGAAATAGAAAATGGCACAAAATTTCAACAAAGGCTGTATTAATAAGTGCCATGCAATCATATTACAAACACATTGGTCAACAGTAACCACAAAGTGGCTAACTCGTTTTCAGCCCGGGTTCAGAAAGAGAGTATGTTCGACCAAAGGGTACTTTAGCACGAGGTAACAGTTCTATTGGACAAGCATATGGACATTGTGGAGGCACTGTAACTTATCTGTGTTTTTTTTCATCACAAAAATCTTCAAATTCTCTATATGATGGGGGTAGCAAATATTTAGCAGACAGTTCAAAGATTGATGAGTTCTCAGACAATGAAGAAACAAGTTTCAGGCAAACAATTTAGCTGACAAAATTCAGAATGAAACTTTATACAACGTGCTTCTCAGTCTATGGCTAAACAGTGAGTAGACTGCCAAAGGATAAGCAAAATTGCTGGGGAAAGTGAAAAAAGAATGATTGATGATCAAGTTTGCTGAGAACCTGAAGCTGCACACATAACAGACCTAGATGATAGTAGCGATCCATTGAATGTTTCCATGTCTACAGGTGCTGTGTATGTTAACAGTACAATATTACCATGAGCGAAAGTTATACTCATGATTAAGTTTCCACAAGCCCCAGATCTATTATAGCAGAACAAGAAATGTGTGTTTCAGTGCAGATGTAAATTGGCACAATAAAATAAGACTTTGGTACTAATAATTTGTCATCACATGAGTGCTAAAGGAGAAGTAGAATTTTTTTGTGCGTCTGATAGATTACTCCATACTATCTGGTGGTTTGGCCACGTCTATGTCTTTGTTTGTTATATGCTACTTTAGCTTTTATCTACCATAGTTTGTATATACTTTGTATTATGGCTACATCACTTCTATGTTCCTGCCCATGTCATTTTGGCTGCAATGGCTGTTGCATTTTTATGCCCCGATGAATGAATTGCGGGCGGCTGCATATGCGCCCTCCACCAGAAGTGGGACCTGCACCCATCAGACAATGGGGGCATATCCTAGCAATATGGCTCCATTGTCTGTGATGGGAATATCCCTTTAAGTTTAGCCAAATGTACAAACCTTCTGCCCACGGACCCCATAAACTATAATGGCGTCAGTTAGGTTTCTGCTCAGAGGAAGATTTTTGAAGCAGAGACAAAATTTGTGCATGCAGGGCTTTTGTTTCCATTTCAAAAATCTTTCTCTGAGCGTAACTCTAACGGACCCAATTATAGTCTATGGGGTCCATAGGCTGCCTTCAGCTCAGTTATGTGCCAAATCCATCCTTTCTGTTCTTCTGCTCCTATAATGGAGCAGAATAATGGAAAGGTTGAATGTTGATGTGAACTCAGCCTTATCAAAGGCTTCATAAGCTGAATCAGGTGTGCTTGAAAACACATCAAACACATTGGCTTGGGGTTGGTTGACTGTGAAGTTTGATTGCATGCTAGAAACATGGCTAAGAGAAGATGGTCAAGAGAATGGTTCAAAAAGAGATCACTGATGTGTGTGCAAAAAAGGAAAAGAATTCAAAAAGTTATGAAAGTCCCTGAATTTTCCCATCCCTCAATATGAAATGTAACTCTAGTCAATAATCCCAAATCCAATGTGTTCAATAAATGCTGATATTTCTGTGCAAATAAATGGAACTGATTTGAATGGTGACAGTGATATATTAGACATTCTCCTCTAGGCATAGTATTTTGACTATGACTGTAGTATGTACGTAATAGGTTTCATTAGAGAAGTTGCCCGTGGATTTTTTACTAAAGACTAGCAGGCTTCGCGCATGTATATTTAATCTGTTTCATTTAATGTCAGTATGCGCCATAACAGTGACATCTACAGTACCCCGCCCCCTTAACAGTGACCTTCACAGTCCCCAACCCCTTAACACTGACCCCTCCACAGTGCCCCACCTACTTAAAATGTGACCTCCACAGCAGCCCACCCCTTTAACTTTGACCTGCCCCTTTAACAGTGAATTGCACAGCAACCCACCCCCTTGACAGTCACCTCCACAGGGGCCCGCCCCCTTAACAGTGACCTCTAAAGCACCCGCCCCGTAACATTGACAGTAGTTTACAGTCCTCTTAACTGTGACCTCCACCATTCACGACCCTCTTAACAGAGACCTCCACAGCGACTGCCCCTTTAACAATGACTGCCACAGTACCCTGCTCCCTTAACAGTGACCTCCGCTGTACCCCGATGGACCTCCACAGAGCTCTGTTATCTTAAAATGTGACCTCCACAACACCCAGCCCCCTTAACAGTGACTTCTACAGCACCCCACCCCTTAACACTGACCTCCATAGTGGACTGTCCCCTTAACTGTGACCTCCACCATTCCCTAGCCCCTTAACAGAGACCTCCACAGTGCCCACTCCTTTAACAGTAACCTCCACAGTGCCCGCCCCTTTAACAGTGGCCTTCACAGTGGCCGGCCCTTTATTTGTGATCTCCACAGTACCCCGTCTTATTAACAGTGATTTCCACAATAACCCGCCCCCTTAACAGTGACCTCCACAGAGCTCTGATCTTAAAATGTGACCTCCACAACACCCAGGCCCCCTTAACAGTGACCTCTACAGCACCCCACCCCTTAACACTGACCTCCATAGCAGACTGTCCCCTTAACTGTGACCTACACCGTTCCCTGGCCCCTTAACAGAGACCTCCACAGTGCCCACCCCTTTAACAGTGACCTCCACAGCATCCTGCCCCTTTAACAGTGACCTCCTCAGTGGCTGCCCCTCTATTAGTGACCTCCACAGTACCCCAACTTATTAACAGTGAACTCCACAACACCACACCCTCTTAACTGTGGCCTCCACAGAAATGTGGCTCTTAACATGAACCTCTATATTGGACTGTCCCCTTAACTGTGACCTCAACAGCAGCCTGCCCCCTTAACTGTGACCTCCACAGCACTCCGCTTCCTTAACAGTATCATCCACAGCACCCTGCCCCTTTAAAGCTTACCTACAGCAGTGAAGAAAATTGCTGGGTTATTATGGAAACCCGGTGTAAAACTGTGTGCATGTGGAGACTAAGGGCCTGTGAGCTTCTATTGGCTGATAAGGGACATGTGACCATGTGTATGGCAGTTGGGATATGAGGAGAAAGACCTGGAGGCCTCTATTGGCTAATGCACTTTTTGGGAATATGGTACGTCCTAGAGAGCTGAGACCCGGTCTAAAACCTTCCGGACACCTGATGTACCTGTGTGACAAATGTTGTGATTGTAAATGCTACAGTGTGGATTCCTTTAGTGGACATATGTACACATACATATATACACAACTTTATATATTAGATTGGGTATGAACAGGACAGAACAAGTAAGATATATAAACTTTATTGATGTTTATGAGTGCGTGGTGCAAGTGTTTGGTGCAAGTTATTGGGCCTCGGCAATGTGGACACAAATAATTGACCAGGTCCTGAAGTCAATAAACGACATAGCTAGGCACAGTGGAGTAATTAAATGAGCAACTGCGCATCTTCCAACACAGTTTCTGGAAAAAATAAACACCTCTATAAATTAGCAAGTATAAACTCTCATTGATAAGGTAGTGTGTGATAACATGAAGAAAAGTTCATGCAATCTCCCCCACTGGGATCAAAGACATAAAAATGTCAAATAAAGCAGAATCTCCCACACAAGCTCACACCATCAACTCTTCCACAGTGGCTGAAGAAACAACTTTGGTGTGTGTGTGTATGTGTATGGGAAGGGATGGGGCGGGGGAGTGCTCAACTCTCTGCCTCATTAGCCACAATATATAGTCCAATTCAGCCTGCTCTAGAGCTGAGATCTTTGTGGTATATTCAAGATTACAAAGCTGAAGCCATGATCTACACTGACATAGATTCTTAAGTGTGTCCTTGGCTACTGAAGTATATTCCTGCCAGGAGGTATCAGGCTAAAACATTGTGATGCACATCCCAGAGTGCAGGTGCTGGTTGCTATGTCTAAATACATGTCAAAGGAAAATACATAAATTGCAGCCGCACACCGCTACCAGATAAAGCACAAAATGCCATAGTGATATAGAATATTCCAAAGCTCATGCTATGCTTATTTAATAAATTAGAGACTCTTGGCAAATACATTTTGTACAAAATTATCTGAGCCCATTCACCACAGTCAAGGTGGTCTCTGCAGAATGGGAACCTAACACTTTGTCCTACCTGTTACGTGCCAGTCTTGGCTTCCATATAATCAGGGGGTGTTTTGTTCCACATGCATGTAATGTCCACTTGCCTTTTGCCATTTCTGGTAATACAAAGGCCTCCCCTAGTTCAGGAGTGTAGACACTAACATGCATGCCGAATCACTCGGCTTTATAGTTGCACTGATTAAAAACCACCTGTGGGGCAAATGGGCTGGTCAGGAGTGCATGACCAAATGGAGTAGCCACACCTCCAGCATGCATGTTAGTGTCTACACTCCTGAACTAGGGGAGGCCTTTGTAGTACCAGAAATGGCGAAAGGCAAGTGGACATTACATGCATGTGGAATAAAACACCCCCTGATTATATGGAAGCCAAGACTGGCACGTAACAGGTAGGACAAAGTGTTAGGTTCCCATTCTGCAGAGACCACCTTGACTGTGGTGAATGGGCTCAGATAATTTTGTACAAAATGTATTTGCCAAGCGTCTCTAATTTATTAAATAAGCATAGCATGAGCTTTGGAATATTCTATATCACTATGGCATTTTGTGCTTTATCTGGTAGCGGTGTGTGGCTGCAATTTATGTATTTTCCTAAAACATTGTGATGGTCTACCATTAGGGTAAGCATTTGGACTGGACTTCACACAGACCTTTGTATGCAATTCATTATATTCCAGTTACCTAAATAATAATAATAATAATAATAATAATAATAATCATGTGTGCTAAAAAAAAAAGTCTCCATATAACATGGGCCTTATATGTTGATTATTTGGGGTCCAACACCCTGGGTCTCCCTTTGATCTCCAGAACAAAAGGGCCAAGTGAGTAGTGCAGCTACTCCTTTTTATCCAAACACCGTGACCCCATGAATAAAACATTGGCAGTCTACCCTATAGATAGGTCATCTGTATATTTTAGTTTTAGTCCCAGAGAACCCCTTTTAATTTTCAAAGTTGTGTTCTACTATTTATTATTATTATTATTATTATTATTATTATTATTATTATTATTTATTATTATAGTTATTCTTTTCTTGACTACTACTCATTCTACATCACTTGTGTTTAAAATTCCTTAGGGATGATTATGAGAAATAAAATTCACCCTCCTTATCATTTCCTTTATGTTATTGATTTATTTAAAAAATACAATCACTAGGGTATTTACATATTCCATTCATTTTGAATGTTTGCTAAAACATCACTTGTGTTGAGACACTAAAATGAATTGCCTCACATAACCATGTATCATTTTCATGTCCTCGTTTATGCAAATTCAAAGGAAACACAGTGTGCTTCAACGGAGAGACAAATTCAGGAATATCAATGAGGTAAACTGGATACCTGGCTGACAGTGACAAATGCTGCATTACATTATATGAGAATAATTCTGATATTACAGATAATCATATATGTAAACCACCAAAATATTTACCATCTGTTACAGTGATGACATTTTCTCTAAGACATTCGCATTGTTACAATGCTTGCTTCTTGTGTGTCACATCCTGTGACACACAGGGGAACAATGATAGGACCCTTCTCTCCAGAACTTTGTAACAATTAGCCCTTTAATATTTGCATTATGCAGTAACTACTACTTAATTTTTATAAGCTGTGAAATATGGACAATTAGCACAATAAACTGGATTTGGTGCCTTTAACAACCAGTTGGGCCCAAAACTCTCCAGCTGACAAGGTGATTAATGTTTTAAAGAAAAACTGTCACCACAAAATGCAGAGCAATCTGCATGCAGCACATTACAGAGATGGGGAAGTGGTCCGTGCTCACCGCTGTTTCATCTTAACATCCTTCCCATCCTGCCCAGAGGCTTGGACCCCACTGTCCCTCGTCTTCCTCACCCACAGTGGTCAGAGTCTCATTGTTATCCGTCA
Source organism: Rhinella marina (assembly GCA_900303285.1). NCBI lineage: Eukaryota > Metazoa > Chordata > Amphibia > Anura > Bufonidae > Rhinella > Rhinella marina. The sequence continues at coordinate 12,352 of ONZH01001275.1, read as the reverse complement.
GGCGGCAGCCTGGACATCTCTGTCCGGCCTGTTCTCCCCTATCATTGGGTGCACACTTCCTGCCTCTTAAAGGACTAGCACACATGCCCTATTTTTCCCAGTGTGTATACCCATCCACATGCACAACTGGAAGATATCTCTTTAAACACACGTACACACTGCTAAGACATTTCCAACTGAGTTTATAGCAGAAACTGAAATGTATAATATGTACAACTTGCTCTATAACATGCTTCCTGCAAGTTGTACCGCATTTCATGGTGACTTGTTAAGCACAAAAGGTCCATATAATTGCTAATTTCATAGTAAATTTTGTAAGATGTAAGAGAGAAGGAAATACGACATTAGCTGCACCAGACTGAGCAGACACCACCTGGTCCATCTAGTCTGCCTTTATATTATTACTTATATTAGATAGACGTGTTTATCCCAGGCATGTTTAATATCACTGACTGAAGATTTCCCAATCACATCTGCTGGAAGTTTGTTTCAAGCTTCATCCTCTCTTTCAGTTAAATTATATTTTCTCAGAATGCTCCTGATCTTACCCCCAGCTAATTTCAGATTGTGTACCCAGATTGTGTTTTATACTTAAGACCCTCCACAACGTTCATAGCTTGGCTCTGCACCCGTTCCATTTTCCGTCTCCACAACTTGATATAGTATTCCAGATTTAGACGCATTAGCGTTCTATACAGTGTGATCACAATTTCTCTCTTCCTACTGGTTATACATCTAGCTATACAGCCAAACGTCCTACTTGCTTTCCCTGCTGCCTGCCCACACTGTGCACTCATTTTATAAATATACGTATATTAATGTCATAAGAAAAAGTGTCTTATTTTGCAGAAATGTTCAAAACTTAGAGGCTATGTACACCTATGGGGACAATTTTTTTATGATTGCATTTTACTCATTTGGGGCTAAAAACATTTTTTCAATTGGTCTTTATTAAAAATATTGAGCAGTTCTGTCACAGAAGGTTAACTGTTTTTCTAGCTGTGTGCTTCTTACTTTCATTTTCACTTTGTGCCCTTAATATAATAACCCTTATCTCTAAATTAGTAACAGGTCATAAACACTCATTTAAGGTCTAACAATGTGGCTTAGGCCTCGTTCACACTTCATTGTTTGGTCTTTGATTTCCATCAGTGATTGATTATCCAAAACCAGGTACAGGTCTAAACCAAAGAACATGTGCAGATCTTTCCAGTATACCTTATCTCTGTGTAGGCTTCACTTCTGGTTTTGGCTGACAGTCACTGATGGAAATCACTGACCAAACACTGAAGTGTGAACGAGGCCTAAGCCACATTCTTATCAGTAGGATAAGGATTGAGGTCTGATGAGTGTTTATAAGGTGTTTATAAGAGCAGAGATAAGGAGCCCATCAGATCCCTGCCTGACGGAGCAGAGAGAAAATCCAAATTCTGCTAGTAGAGCATCTCATCTCTAATTTTTAGCTCATAATGAGTACAACGCATTAATAAAAAAAAACAAAAAACAAAGGTGTACATAGACTTTAAGCATTTACAGGTGCAGAATGCCTACCTGCATTTGTAAATGCACAAGTGCTAATTGTCAGAAGAAAGTGACTTGTGAATGAGCCTGGAAAAATTATCCATTTAAATTGGGAGCAGCAGTGGTACAGTGTTGATGTGGAGAGGTTAGGATATTAATGGCCACAATAGTAGATGCTGCAGTAGTAGCACAGCATGGAACAGACAAGGCAGTACTTATACGTGCAGTTGTATAGTGGTAATAGTGGCAGATATGTAATGGTAATGGTATTGGCAGTAGGGTAATGGAAGTTGCAGTAGGAGGATTAGCATGGTGTAGCCACCCCAACTGTGGCAGCAGCAGCCATATGGTACAAACATATGGTAGGCAGACAGACTGCAGCAGTGGAATAATGTTACAAACTGCTAAATTAATCAGGTAGTAGTAATAGTGGCAACTGTGTAGGGGTAATAGTAGAGGCTGTAGGGGGAGTAGAAGCTGGAATGGAAGCTATAGCAGTGGCCATATATCATGTAACATGATGCGAGACAGACAGACAGCAGCAGTGGCATGATTGCGGCAGCAGCAGTGATATGATATGAAATATGATTGTAGGCAGGCATACAGTAGCAGTGCCCTTATGGCAACAGCAGTAGGAGCTATATGGTATGGAATATGATGGTAGGCAGGCATACTGCAGCAGAGGAATGATAGTAGCAGCAGCAGAGGTCATATGGTACAGAACATGATGGTAGGCAAACAGGCATGATGGGGCACCATCATCAACGTCACATCTGTTCATCAGCCTCAGTTAGAAGAATATAAAAATCTTTACAGATCGATGCCTCATTCATTTTGACAAAGGTAATGTTTTGGCAGAGACAACTTAGTCCATTTGCCATCCTGAAAACCATAGTTAAAATGACATTGGCAGGTCAACACAGAACATAGAAAGCATGCTGGCCAGTTCAGGTTACTATTCTAGTCTCCCTGTCCAGAAGTCCATGGAGTTAAGGAACATTGTATGCACTGGAGAAAAGCCAGAGTCCAGGTAGAAATTAACATCTGTGTTCAGGCCGTATATCTCTGTTTCTTAAAAAATAAATTTCGATCATGTTGATGATACTGAGCTGGCTGCTGCTGCGGCTTTTACTGCTTTTGGTAGTGGAGTCAATGGGAGGTTGATGGCCTGGTGGGGGACAGACACTTGCTCACCAAAAGCTGCGGCAAGCTGCGTGCACAGTTTATCTTGATAATAAAGCTATTTGGCCTCTCTTTTCGCAACAGGAAAAAATGTCCACATTTTGCTTTGATAGTGAGGGTCCTCTTCCATGGGACTTTCTCCTTGTGGATCCTCAACAGCTATTGGTCGGCCAAGCAAAATATGCAGTCTTTTCTTGTTCCACCATACCGCAGTTGCCCCTACTGACAAATCTGGTGGCCTCTTCAAAGGGCCTGAGTACACCATGGGCATTTCTAATGAGATGCCACTAACTGATCTTGAAACAATACATGCTCCCTGCTGAAGTGGTCTGGTGCATGCTGAAATCATGCACTGCTTTATGCTGCTCGTACAAATGCTCTAGCATATGCAAGGTGGAATTCCAGCGAGTTAGAATGTTGTAAATCAAGTGGTGCAATGGCAGACCTTCTGCAGCTGCAAATCCAGGAGGGAGTTTCTTGCCACATAAGTGGTTGAAATGTGAGGACCTCCTGTACATGGTCAGCACCCTCTGCAAGCAATGGTACTTTTTCTAAAATCATTGCATAACTTTATAGTTTCACTTTACACATATGATAGAAGTGAGGGGGTTTGGGAGCAACTGCTGCTGTTGGGGTCAGGAGGGTGTCCATTGAGGAGGATGTGGAGGATGCGGATAACTCAGTAAGGAGGGAACCAGGCTGACACAAATTTGGAAGTGTCAATAGGACCCGGCTGTCTCGCTGCGGTGCTGCGGTACAAAATATAAACCCAGTGGGCCTTAAAAAACATGTACTGTCCTTGCCCGTAACAGGTGCTCCAGGTGGCCACAGTGGTGTGCACCTTGTTACACAATGAGAACTGCAGTTTAAACAATTGTTTAACAAAAATGGACAGATGGGAAGAAGTATGAATATCATACAGCAGAATCAATCTGTTATGCTTGCCCATAGACTTCTATTATGACAGATCAAAACGGAATGCTTGTAAAGATTTCTGTTTTGAATTCCATCTTACAAATTCTGTTATTTTCTGTTATAACCATGGCGTTGAGTGGTACGCCTGCAACTGCACCACCATACGTAACTTGGCCAGTTGGGATTTTAGCTTACACACAAACTAATTGCTAGTCATGAATAGTTTTCATATGGCTACACATTCTGTTATGAATGTCTCACAATGGAGCAGAAGACAAGGAGAAGTCTGAGCAGGAGAAGAAGAACCTGTTGATGACAAGGACACTGTACTGCTTTGGGATGCAGCACAGCTGCAACAAAGAATGCACTGCAATATAGCTCCAGTACCTATGTTTGTGACTGAACTCCCATAGCTTATTTTAATCCTGCAGATCTTGCACATGGCTGTGGTTTTGTGTGCCAACATTGTGGAGAAGAAATGCCATACAGGAGTTGCTCACAACTGAGCTAACAGCAGACAAGCTTGGTTTAGTTCTGCCATATTTTGAGCCTGCACTCAGGCTGTACATTGTGTCTACTTATTGTCACTATGGCCACTGCCTTCCTTCTCTGATCTCACCTTCTCCTCAGCCCAGTTCAACACACAGTCTTCATCATAGTCCTCACCTTCCCTGACACTTAGACTGTGATATGTCACCGTGGGCTCCTTGGCCCCTCTCCCGATTCCCTGCTTTGCATTTGCCCTGAGTGCCACTGTTGCTCCCACTATTCCGACCACCACTGTGGCTACAAGTGCCACGATTACTACTACTACTCTTGCTGGATGGATGGCTAGAGCTGCCACTGCTGCCACTACCCGCATTCTGACTCTCGGATGAGACATTTTATTCCACACATTTTATTATGAGGCCTCTAAATGAAAAGTCACAGGATTCCTATAAATTAAAAGCTTGTAAAATAATGGTTGGCACTCTGGTATCATTTAGGAAGGTGCTCAGTGGTAGGAGTACATCCATGTCCACACAGAAAAAGTAACCACGACACTCAAATTCTCATGCAATAATTGAGCTTATATTATTAGTTTATTCAGCAATCACACAAGCAGGCTAGACTTTGGTCACAGCCTGAATTAACATATGAAACCAATAGAATAAGTATTTATTTACATAAATACACATATAACACAATATTTCACAAAATGTAATGATGCTGGAAATATACATGCACAGCAATAAAAAAATAAAGAGATGACCAAAGTACAAAAGTCTCAAGGGGACAAGTAAAACACAGGAAAATAAAAACACAGGTGGATATCTCAAGAGTCCACATATAATAATAAATGATAATAAGTACAATGTCCTATATTGTTGCTTAGTTCATGTGGGATCCACAGTACTATCTGTAGCAAAGAAACACCAGGCAGAGAAAATGTATAACCTAATATTCATAAATATGCAATCTGTTATATGTGGCATCCAGTCAAGAGAACTGCAAATAAGCGATGAAAGTCACCAAAACATAGCTCATGTTACAATCATAACAAAGAGAAATGGAATCTGCAAATGTCATTGCCATCTGGGGCAAACGAAAGTGAGAGTCTGGATATACAGTAAAAGTATATGTAAAGGGGGTCACACTAGAGGCATAGGTGAATGACTGTAATGCTGTAATTCTTAGCTGAAGCAGTAGAATATCAACATATTATAGATAGAGATGAGCGAGCACTAAAATGCTCGGGTGCTCGTTATTTGAGTCTAATTTTTCCCGATGCTCGGGTGCTCGTTTCGAATAACGAACCCCATTGAAGTCAATGGGAGACTCAAGCATTTTTTGCAGGGGACCAAAGCTCTGCACAGGGAAGGTTGCGTGAAAACCTGGAAACCTCAGAAAATGATGGAAACACTGCGGAAATGGACAGGAAACAGCAGGGGCAGCATGCATGGATGCCTCTGAGGCTGCCTAATCGCACCATTACAGCAAATTCTGGGCAACAGCCTGGTGGTGACCCTCAAGACAATTGTGCTGACCCAGACCAAGATGGGCAAGGCACATGTGCTGGCACATGTTAGGAAAGCACCCAACTAGGTGCAACTAAGGTCCATCACCGCCTGCGGGTGACACCACTGCCCATGCTGGCAGTGCTGTCCTACCCCCCGCCACAGGACGCAGGCATAAGCGTCTCCCTCCCCGCACCCACCCAGTAGTCCACAGCGTACACAAAGTTCTCCCAGCACAGTGCCCAGCTCTCCCCATCCCAGACGGGCAAACATGCACCCACCATCCACCCACCCTGTCCATGGCAAACACAAAGACCTCCAAGCACAGTGCCCAGCTTTCCTAATTCCAGACGGGCTAAGATACACACTACACTCACCTATTAGTCTCCACACGTGGGTGCAGAGCCTTTTAGTGCCCCTCAAGACAATGTTTGTGTGCCAGGGCCTGATAGTAACCCTCCTTGAAGTTTTGAGGGAGAGGCCGCCGGTGACCCTCAACACAATTTTGGCCGACAGTGTAGTGGCGAGCCTCCAAAAAATCGTGGGTGAGAGCCTGGAGGTGACCCTCAGAAACAAATGGTTTAAAAAAGCATGGTGGTGCACCCCTGAATGACAGTCTGTGACTGAGATTGCAGGTAAACCTGCTAAAATTGTAGTCTAGCACACCTTGGTGGTGAACCCCTAAATTACAAAGTTTGACTGAGATTGCAGTTTACAGCATGGGGGTGAACCCCAGGATGACTTGTTAAGACTGAGATTGCAGTTTACAGCATTGCGGTGAACCCCAGAGTGGCTTGGTTTGACTAAGATAGCAGCTGAACCACCCAAAAATTTAGCCTGACACAGCATGGTGGTGACTACAGTCCATTGAACAATTGTGTGGTGTGCGGTACATTAGCCGCAGTCTAGAGAATATGTGTTTTCTCTCAGATCCATTTAATACAGTCCAGTGAAAAATTGTGTGGTGTGCGGTACACTAGCCGCAGTCTAGAGAATATGTTTTTTCTCTCAGATCCATTTAATACAGTCCAGTGAAAAATTGTGTGTTGTGCGGTACACTAGCAGCAGTCTAGAGAATACGTTTTTTCTCTCAGATACATTTAATACAGTCCAGTGAAAAATTGTGTGGTGTGGGGTACACTAGCCGCAGTCTAGAGAATACGTTTTTTCTCTCAGATACATTTAATACAGTCCAGTGAAAAATTGTGTGGTGTGGGGTACACTAGCCGCAGTCTAGAGAATATGTTTTTTCTCTCAGATACATATACTACAGTCCATTGAACAACTGTGTGGTGTGCGGTACATTAGCCACAGTCTAGAGAATATGTGTTTTCTCTCAGATACATTTAATACAGTTCAGTGAAAAATTGTGTGTTGTGCGGTACACTAGCACCAGTCTAGAGAATACGTTTTTTCTCTCAGATACATTTAATACAGTCCAGTGAAAAATTGTGTGGTGTGCGGTACACTAGCCGCAGTCTAGAGAATACGTTTTTTTTTTTTTTTTAATTATATATACTACAGTCCAGTAAAACATTGTGCGGTGTGCAGTACACTAGCCGCAATCTACAGAATACGTTTTTGGCCTCAGATAGTAATTCTACAGTCTACTGAAAACGGTTTTGGCCTCAGATATTAATTCTACAGTTTAGTGAATACACAAAATGTTGAACCCAAGGGCTAAGGGTCGAGGACGAGGACGTGGGCGTTCAAGTGATGTAGGGGGGCAGAGGTGGTGGGCCTGGGCAGGGTGACACAGTACCTGCTGATGAGGGAGCAGTGGAACGCCGTAGAGGTTCGCTCCCTAGCTTCATCTCGCAACTTACAGGATCACGTGGTACAGCACTATTGAAACCACAACAGTGCGAACAGGTGATGACGTGGATAGCGGATAATGTGTCCAGTAATTTATCCACCACCCAGTCTTCCACGCAGTCCACCCACGCTAGCCAATGGAGTAGACCTCTGGCTCCTCCAGCTCAACCTCCTTCCCCCCAGCCTGGCCCCCCCATGGAAAATATGGATTCAGATCCGCCAAACTCCCAGGAACTCTTTTCAGGACCCTTCCCAGAGTCACAAACCACTGCTCAGCAGCAACCGGAGCAGTTGCTCTGTCCTGATGCACAAAATGTCAAACTTTCGCAGTCTGTGGGTGATGAGAGTGTGGACTTAGTGCAAGTAGTGTGTCAAGAGGTGTCGGATGATGATGATAATGAGACACGGTTGTCAGACATTGAAGTTGTTGTCAGGGCAGTAAGTCCGAGGGGGGAGCAGAGTGAGGAATCGGACGAAGAGCTGGTGGATGATGAGGTGACTAATCCGAGCTGGGTTGGTAAGCCTAGTCAAGACAGTGCTTCTGAGGGGAAGGCAAGTGCAGCACCAGAACAGGTTGGAGGAGGCAGTGGGGTGGCCAGAGGGAGAAGCAGGGCCAGAGGAAGTAGATCAGCAACTGTTTCACGGAGTGAAGCTCCTGTGCCGAGGCCTAGATGTTCGCAAGTCTGGAGGTTCTTTAAAGAAAGTGAGGATGACCGACGGACTGTGGTTTGCAAGCTGTGCCACACCAGGATCAGCAGAGGAGCCACCACTGCCAGCCTAACCACTACCAGCATGTGCAGGCATATGAGTGCTAAACAAACGATTCAATGGAACCAAGACTGTTCAGCTCCTGCGGGTCACACCACTGTTCCTTCCCCTGTGTCACATGCTGGCTCTGCGAGTCAACCCCCCCGCCCAGGACCCCGACATGAACGCCTCCCGCCCTACAACCACCCCTTCACCTCCACAATCTTCCACACCCTCCACCAATGTGTCCCAGCGCAGCGTTCAGCTGTCTTTGCATCAGACATTGGAGCGCAAGCGCAAATACAATTCCACCTACCCACATGCACAAGCCCTAAAGGTCCACATCTCCAAACTGCTGAGTCTGGAGATGCTGCACTATACAGATGTAGCAGGGATTGCGCTCACTGGAATCGCGATTCCTGGCTAACGAATCGCGATTCCAGAAGCGCAATACAAGAAATAAAAGTGTAGTTACATGAAACCACCACCAGATGGCGCATGGAACTACAGTTTTAATGGTAAGACTTCAGCGCAGCTCCGATCTCCTTGAGGAAATCGGGGCTGCGATGGTGTTTTAAAACCCACCCCCTCAAGATTAAAACATTGGAGGCGCAGTGCGCCCTCCTCCCCCCCTTAGTATTAAAACATTGTTGGCCCAGTGCGCCCTCCCCCCCCCTTAGTGTTAAAACATTGGTGGCGCAGTGCGCCCTTCACCCAACCCCCCAGTATTAAAACATTGGTGGCGCAGTGCACCCACACCCCAGCCCCCCCTCCCTATTAAAAAGCATTGGTGGCGCAGTGCCCCAACTGCCCCAGTATAAGATACATTGGTGGCAGTGGGGATCGGAGCCCAGCAGCGTTATTGCTGGGCTCCGAACAGTTACCATGGCAACCGGAAGCCTCCGGTTACCATGGCAACTCAAGTACACAATACATTGGTGGCCCAGTGCAACCGACATCCCAGTATAATAAACATTGGTGGCAGTGGCCACAGGCGCCCCCCCCCCTCTTTTCATTGGTGGTGCAGTGGGGACCTGACCGGAGCCCAGCGGTGTAATCGCTGGGCTCCGATCAGTTGCCATGGCAACCGGACACTTTTTTTAAAATAAATAAATAAATTTAAAAAATGGCGTGGGATCCCCCCCCCCCCTTTTTTCATTCTCCAGCCAGATACAACCAGCAGCAGCAGCCTGGCACTACCAGGGTGGGAAGGGACACGGATATTGGCCCTTCCTAGCCTAATGGTACCAGCCTGCAGCCGCCCCAGAACCGGACCCTCAATTTAGAAGGTCCGGTCCTGCGGGTACCCGGCTCTTCCCGATACCCCTGGGCGGTGGGTTCCGTTGTAATAGATGTTGGGGTTAGTGCTGGCCATACCGGCAAGCACTAAGCCCAGTATTAATAATCAGGGCCGTCAGTAGATAGCCGTGATTACTAAAATTGCAGTATTGTAAAAAAATATACACACACACACAAGTATAAAATATTTTATTGAAATAAACACTCCCCCAGACCCGTTTGACCATTTTATTTAAAAAATAAAAAAGCTGGTCCGACGTAGTCCACCGAATACGACGTAGTCCTCTGCATTCACGATCCTGAAAAATAGAAAACAAACAAACAAACACAGAGCACTTACCTCCTCCTCCTCAGCAGCCTCTTCCTTCTTCGGCCTCTCCTCAGGGTTGTGATGCTCCTCAACCTTCTGGGGCTGGACAGGGGCCACAAAAAAAAAACGTAAAACGCAAATAAATTTTTTAAAAAACGTACACGTTGGGTATCGCCATATCCGTAACACCCTGCTGTACGAAAATCTCACATCACCTCACCCCTCAGCTAAAAGCAGTAAAGAAAATAAAATAAAAATGGTGTCAAAAAAGCTATTTTTTGTCACCTTACAGCACAAAGAAATAAAAGGTACAGATGTTATCCATCCTTCCGTTTTTTGCGGATCCGCAAAAAACGGATGACATATGGATACATCCTTTCCGTTTTTTTGCGGAAAAACAGAACGGATGTCCTGGAAAAACAAAGTTTTTCGCGGAACAACGAATCCACAAAAAACTGACCGTTTTCTAGGATGTGCACAAATACGGACGTGTGAATGTAGTCTAAATGTACTGTACTGAGTACAGTAATCTCCCAACCCCCCTAATGCTCCTTCAGTACAAAGGCTCTTTGTAAAAGAATATTAGAGCCTTTGTACTGCTGGATTCAAGTTACACAGTGCTGCTACACCCCAGCTACAGGAAACAAAGCGTTCATTAGTCCCTTTGTAAAAGAACAATAGAAGGAGCATGTGGGGGGTTGGGGATTTACTGCATCCTCTATAAATAAAATAAAAACATTGTCAAAAAAGCCATTTTTGGTCACCTTACGTCACAAAAAGTGTAATACAAAGCGATCAAAAAGGCATGTGCCCCCCTAAAATAGTACCAATCTAACCATCATCTCGTCCCACAAAAAAGTAGCCCCTACCTGAGAAAATCACCCAAAAAATAAAAAAAACTACAGCTCTCACACTATGGAGACACTAAGAAATCTTTTTTTTTTTCCAAACAGGATATTACTGTGTAAAACGAGAATAAATAAAAATACGTACACATGTTGGGTATCGCCACGTCAGTAAGACCCTGCTCTACGAAAATCTCACATCACCTGACCCCTCAGCTGAAAGCAGTAAAAAAAATAAAATAAAAACTGTGTCAAAAAAAGGCATTTTTTGTCACCTTACATCACAAAAAGTGTAATACAAAGCGATCAAAAAGTCATGTGCCCCCCTAAAATAGAACCAATCTAACCATTGTCTCGTCCCACAAAAAAGTAGCCCCTATCTGAGAAAATCGCCCAAAAAATAAAAAAAACTACAGCTCTCACACTATGGAGACACTAAAAAATCTTTTTTTTTTTCAAACAGGATATTACTGTGTAAAACGCAAATAAATAAAAAAAACGTACACATGTTGGGTATCGCCACGTCCATAAAGCCCTGCTCTACGAAAATCTCACATCACCTGACCCCTCAGCAAAAAGCAGTAAAAAAATAAAATAAAAACGGTGTCAAAAAAAGCCATTTTTTGTCACCTTACATCACAAAAAGTGTAATACAAAGCGATCAAAAAGGTGTATGCCCCCCAAAATATTACCAATCTAACCGTCACCTCGTTCCGCAAAAAAGTAGCCCCTACCTGAGAATCGCCCAAATAATAAAAAACTACAGCTCTCACACTATGGAGACACTAAAAAATATATTTTTTTTTCCAAACAGGATATTACTGTGTAAAATGCGAATAAATAAAAAAAGTACACATGTTGGGTATCGCCACATCCGTAACACCCTGCTCTACGAAAATCTCACATCACCTGACCCCTCAGCTGAAAGCAGTAAAAAAAAATAAAATAAAAACTGTGTCAAAAAAAGGCATTTTTTGTCACCTTACATCACAAAAAGTGTAATACAAAGCGATCAAAAAGTCATGTGCCCCCCTAAAATAGAACCAATCTAACCATCGTCTCGTCCCACAAAAAAGTAGCCCCTACCTGAGAAAATCGCCCAAATAATAGAAAAACTACAGCTCTCACACTATGGAGACACTAAGAAATCTTTTTTTTTTTTTCAAACTGGATATTACTGTGTAAAACGCGAATAAATAAAAAAACGTACACATGTTGGGTATCGCCATATCCGTAACACCCTGCTGTACGAAAATCTCACATCACCTCACCCCTCAACTAAAAGCAGTAAAGAAAATAAAATAAAAATGGTGTCAAAAAAGCTATTTTTTGTCACCTTACATCACAAAAAAATAAAAGGTACAGATGTTATTCATCCTTCCATTTTCCGCAAAAACGGATGACATATGGATACATCCTTTCCGTTTTTTGCGGAAAGATGTCCTGGAAAAACAGAGTTTTTTATGGAACAACAGATCCGCAAAAAACTGACCGTTTTCTAGGATGTGCACAAATACGGATGTGTGAATGTAGCCTAAATGTACTGTACTGAGTGCAGTAATCTCCCAACCCCCCTAATGCTCCTTCAGTACAAAGGCTCTTTGTAAATGAATATTAGAGCCTTTGTACTGTTGAATTCAAGTTACACAGTGCTGCTACACCCCAGCTACAGGAAACAAAGCGTTCATTTAGTCCCTTTGTAAAGAACAATAGAAGGAGCA
>ONZH01001274.1:0-27878 GCA_900303285.1 Rhinella marina | reverse complement strand
ATGAACTGTATAGGGAGATGTGCACCCGGATACCCAATGACTCTGAGTGTTATCGGGTTTTTGAGTCTAATCCCACTGGTCTGTTTGCTGGCAAACTTAAGCACATTCTGAATGAAGCGCTGGAATACAAACTCATAAATAAATCTGAGTTTGATTTTATATTCCCCGCACATCCTCAAATGTCGTGCTTTTACTGCCTACCAAAAGTGCACAAAGGCCTTAACCCTTTGAAGGGTAGGCCGATCGTGGCTGGCACAGGAAGCCTCACGCAAAATATTAGCGTGTACGTAGACACCATCCTCAGGCCCTTTGTCCTATCTCTTCCCTCCTACACCAGGGATTCTATGAACATTATTAAAAAGGTGAGTGTTGTCTACGCTGAGGAGAACATGCTCCTGGCCAGCCTCGACGTTGACAAACTTTACAGCTCCATACCCCTTGACAAGGGGTGTGGAGCTGTGGCCTCCTTCCTACAGCAATGGGGGACAAATTTGAGGATGCATAATGCATTTGTGATGGATCTCCTGCACTTTGTCCTGGAGAACAATGTTTTTCTGTTTAATCATCGCGTGTACCACCAGCTCAGGGGGATGGCGATGGGGAGCCCTTGTGCCTCCACCTTCGCCAACCTCTACCTGGGCTGGTGGGAACGCAACATTGTGTTCTCAGAGGAAAATCCATTTGTGGGCACGATTCATAGATGACATCCTGATTCTTTGGTCCGGCAGCAGAGAGGATTTTGATGCTTTTGTCACATTCCTCAATATCAATGAGCTCGGTCTGCGATTTATATCTGACTAGCTGAAGGACCCGGCTTCGCCGGGGTATATTTAATTTATTTCATTTACTGTTTGTGTGTGTCATTAAAAGATATCGAGAGTGACCTCTACAGCAGCCCGCCCCTTTAACAATGACCTCTACAGCAGTCCGCCCCTTTAACAGTGACCTCTATAGCAGCCTGCCCCTTTAACAGTGACCTCTACAGCGGCCCACCCCTTTAACAGTGACCTCTACAGCGGCCCGCCCCTTTTACAGTGACCTCTACAGCAGCCCGCCCCTTTAACAGTGACCTCTATAGCAGCCTGCCCCTTTAACAGTGACCTTTACAGTAGACAAGCCCTTTAACAGTGACCTCTATAGCAGCCCGCCCCTTTAAAAGTGACCTCTACAGCAGACCGTGCCTTTAACAGTAACCTCTACCGCAGGCCGTCCCTTTAACAGGGACCTCTACAGCAGCCCACCTCTTTAACAGTGACCTCTATAGCTGCCCGCCCCTTTAACAGTGACCTCTACAGCAGCCCGCCCCTTTAACAGTGACCTCTACAGCTGCCCACCCCTTTAACAGTGACCTCTACAGCTGCCCGCCCCTTTAACAGTGACCTCTACAGCTGCCCACCCCTTTAACAGTGACCTCTACAGCAGCCCGCCCCTTTAACAGTGACCTCTACAGCAGCTAGAGTGGCCACTGTCTTCACCCCAGAAAGTCAGACGTCATCGGCCATTCCCCCAAACGTGAAACAGCGCCCCCAGTTCCCATGAAGACACACCACTAAACATGAGGCCATGCCCCCTTGGCTCCGTGAAGACACGGAGGAGAAGCTGTCTGAGTGTGAGCTACTGAAAGGGTGGACATCCCTGTGTCTGTCCAGGACGGAGAACAGGTAGCCAGAAAACTGGACTGTCCAGCCTAAAGCCGGACATCAGGCCACCTTAACATCAGCCTGCCCCTTGGGTGGCCAGAGGTCTTGTTTTAGGCTGGACAGTCTGGCTTTCACTCCCTGTCCTCGCATGGCCTGGATGGACACAGGGATGTCTTTTTGAACAGCTCACTCTCAGCAGTAGCACTGTGCAGTCTGAGCAATGAGCTGCAGGGAGAAAGTCACCCACCCCTGCAGCTGAAAGAAGGTGATTTTTACCTATATTTTTAATCCCGGTCAAATGCAACATGGAAGGGGCGTGGCCTGACTGAGTCAGGGGCGTGACTTAGTGGGATCTGGGGGTGGGGCTTTTAAGTCCTTCTTTTGACGGTGGCCTGAATTACAGGTCGATGCCATAGTAATTTAGGAGGAAGGTGGGTAGCAGTGGAAGAATACATCTTTTATTACTACTGAAAAGTAAATATGTGAAATTTACAGTATATGAGGTAATGATCGATGTTGAATTAGTCTAAAACATAAGTTATATTTATGGTAACCGAAATACCCCTTTACCATTGTCATCCACAGTGCTCTGCCTCTTTAATGCAGACCTACAGCAGTGAACTGGCTAGGTTGTCATAGAAACCTGGTGTGTGGAGACTGCCTGTGAGCTTCTATTGGCTGATAAGGGTCATGTGACCAGGCTACTATTGGCTAATGCATTTTTTGGGAATATCTCAGGAACGGTACGTCTTGGAGAGCTGAAAACTGTTCTAAAACCTTCCTGGACACCTGATGTACATGTGTGCCAAATTTTGTGATTGTAGCTTCAGCGGTGCGGGTTCCTTTAGCGGACACACACACGCATATACACTCAGCTTTATATATTAGATATATGCACATCAGTTTATTTTCTTCTACTCAGTTAGGGACACAGATTAGGGAATTCAGGAGTGCACAATACGGTGCATTGTCCCGGTGTATGTACTTAAATAACACCAGTGTGTCCGCTACTGAGTGGGAGTGGTGGGGCTCAGCGTGCTGCATAACGCCCTATACCGTACATAGGTGTCACTTTATGGGACACGGTGCAGGGGCCTGATGTTTAGTGTGTGGCAGCTGTCTCCCTCTGCGTTAATTTGAACCCCACTGGATATTAGGGATACAAACCGATAGGCGTTTTTGCCCAGGATCTTCAATCAAGATGGCGGCTGGCGGCCCGTTGCGCGTGAATGGAGGAGGTAAGTATGGATTTTTTAGTTTTTTACACTATTTCAGGATAAATGGATTCGCCGGCACGAAGTACAAGGAAGTTCGGCTTCTAGGCGAATCGAATTTATCCTGAAATTCGGATCGAATTCCATTTCGTGGGATTCGATTCGCTCATCTCTATTTCTAATACTTGGTTAAAAACCCTTTGTTGGCAATGACTGCCTGAAGTCTTGAACTCATGGACATCACCAGACGTTGTGTTTCCTCCTTTTTAATACTCTGCTAGGCCTTTACTGCAGCAGTTTTCACTTGCTGTTTGTTTGTGGGCCTTTCTGTCTGAAGTTTAGCTTTTAACAAGTGAAATGCATGCTCTATTGGGTTCAGATCAGGTGACTGACTTGGCCATTCAAGAATATTCCACTTCTTTGCTTTAATAAACTCCTGGGTTGCTTTGGCTGTATGTTTTGGGTCATTGTTCATCTGTATTATGAAATGCCGACCAATCAGTTTGGCTGCATTTGGCTGGATTCCAGCACACATTATGTCTCTGAAAACCCTAGAATTCATCTGGCTGCTTCTGTCCTGTATCACATCATCAATAAGCCCTAGGGACCCATTTCTACTGGCAGCCATGCATGCCCCAGCCATCACACTGCCTTTGCCATGTTTTACAGATGATGTGGTATACTTTGGATCATGAGCTGTACCATACCTTCGCCATTCTTTTTTCTTTCCATCATTCTGGTAGAGGTTGATCTTGGTTTATCTGTCCAAAGAATGTTCTTTGTCCAAAGAATGTGCTGTTTTTTTCATCAATCTAGCCTTCTTATTCTTGAGGCTTGAGTGGCTTGCACCGTGAAGTGAACCCTCTGTATTTACTTTCATGCAGTCTTCTCTTTATGGTAGAGTTGGATATTAATACGCCTTTATCCTGGAGAGTGTTGTTCACTTAGTTGGCTGTTGTGAAGGGGTTTCTCTTCACCATGGTAATTATTCTGCGATCATCCACCACTGTTGTCTTCCATGGGCGTCCAGGTCTTTTTGCACTGTTGAGATCACCAGTGCTTTCTTTCTTTCTCAGGATGTACCAAACTGTAGATTTTGCCACTCCTAATAATGTAGCAATTTCTTGGATTGTTTTTTTTTCTGTTTTCGCAGATGAAGGTTGGCTTGTTTCACCTGCATGGAGAGCTCCTTTGACCGCATGTTTACTTTTCAGCAAAATCTTGAAAATGCAAGCACAACACCTCAAATCAACTCTAGGTCTTTTATGTGCTTAATTGAGAATGATATAATGAAGGAATTGCCTACGCCTGCCCTTTGAGTCAATTGTCCAATTACTTTTGGTCCCTTTAAAAACAGGGTGCCACATGTAAAGGAGCTGAACCTCCTAAACCCTTCATCCAATTTTAATGTGCATATCCTCAAATGAAAGCTAAAAGTCTGGACTTTATGTCTATATCCATAATATAACTATAACTTGAATATGTTTTAGTAAACAGGTAAAAAAAAAATAAATTTGTGTCAGTGTCCAAATATATATGGACCTAACTGTATACTTAATAATATAGTAAGATGATAAGTATTAAACAAGAGGCAGGACAGTTTGGTGCAAGCGGAGGTGACTGCATCAAACAGAATCTTCTATTCAGCCTCATCCACGAGTTGCATGAAATGAGATCTTGTAATATATGCAGCTCTTTATCCCTTTCTTGCACCATGCCATAAGTGTACAGCATGGCAACTATTAAGTTCCTGTCCCATGCCATACATTTACGCCATAGTGATGGTGCTGGCTCAGAAACTGAGCCATTGCCATCAGTATTGGTGTCAGCTGTAATGGCCAAAATCAGAGCTATCTCTGGTGGCAGCTGTTTAACCCCTTAGATGCTACGGTCAGTAGCAACTGTGACATCTAAGTGGTTCACAAAGTGAGGGGCTCCCTGTCTGCCTCAACAGGCCCTCCACAACTAGATCAAAGGGTTCCACTGGTTGGTACAGCAGCCAGAGGCGTTACAAAGACCTAGTTGTGGAGGGCCTCAACAGGCCCTCCACAACTAGATCAAAGGGTTCCACTGCTTGGTACAGCAGCCAGAGGCGTTACAAAGACCTCTGGGTCTGCTATGTGCCCAAGCCTATCAAGCGGTAGACAACTGTTGCAGTGTACTGTACCAGTGATGAGACCATTGTATGTGCAAGTCTAAATAAATAAAAATAAATAAATAAAAAGTAAAACAACAGCTAAATTAAAGGGGTTGTGTCACTTTAGCAAGTGCCATTTATCATGTACAGAAAGGTAATACAAGGCACTTGTGTATTGTTATGATCGATTTTGCTTCCTTTGCTGGCTGGATTCAATTATCACATTATACACTGTTTGTTTCCATGGTTATGACCACCCTGCAATCCAGCAGCGATGGCCATGCTTGCACACTATAGAAATAAAAGCACCAGCCTATGTGTGCTCCCACGATCCCAGCCACCAGAGAGGCTGTCATTTTTTCCTATTGTGTGCAAGCACGGCTACCGCCGATGAATTGCATGGTGGTCGTAACCATGGAAATGAGTAGTGTACATTGCAATGAACAAATGTAACCAGCCAGCAAAGGAAGCAATATGGATGATGATAATACATTACTAATTGGTTTGTATTAACTTTCTCTACATGATAAATGCCACCTGCTGAAGTGACACAACGCCTTTAAGCTTTCAGGCATTTCCATCGATTATTATTATTTGGTAAAAAATAAAATAAGTTACATATGGTATTATCCCAAACAGTGGACACTGTAAAAAGCAAAATAAATAAATGAAAAAAAAAACAAAAACAATTACATCATTGCTGTTTTTGGTCACCTCCCAAGAAATGGTATAAAGAGCAATCAAAAAATCTTATGTACCCCAACGTGGTACCAATAAAAACTACAGCTTGTCTCCCAAAAAACAAGTCATCATACAGTTGCCTCAACAGAAATATACAGTACTTTTCACTTTATAAGACACTTCCCCCCGCCCTCTCCCCAAAAGTGGGGGGAAAATGGCAGCGCATCTTATAAAGCGAGTGCTAATGGGTGCATCTTTTATGGAATCACTAACTAGTATGCATTAGGTGTGGACGGCGTGAAGCGCAGCTTGTACTTCACCCTCCCTGTTCTTCTTCCTTGGGGTCACGCTGCACTGTCCTGACTGCGTACAGTCAGGTGACAATGCAGTGTGGGCCGGAAAAGTCAAGGGAACACGACTGCTGCAGAGACTGCTGGAGCTGGATAGGAGCGGCAGAGCAGGAGAGGTAAGTGAAGTTATTTATCTCCTGATCTGAGATCTGTTGAGGGTCTGGCATGGAGGTCTGATGGAGGTCTGCTGGAGATCTGGCATGGAGGCCCTGGGGTACATCTACAGTGGAAAGCCTAAAAATTGACATAATTTTAGAAACTAAAGGAATTTATTCAAATGCGTAATGAGCCCTTTGAAAAATTAAATTTTTTACAAGAAAAGGGGTAATGGAGAAAGTTATCCATTTTCTCCTAACTACAGTATCACTCCATATTTGCTCTTAAAGTACTGTATGGGGACACAGAAGGGTTCAGAAGGGAAGGAGCATCATATGAGTTTTGGCGGGCATATTTTCTGAATAATTTTCAGGCGCCATATAACATTTGAAGAGACCCTGAGGTACCCCCTACAATGAAAAACCCCCCAAAAGTTACCCTATTTTGGAAACTTTACCCCTTAAGGAAATGTTCCCTTTCGCCCTATGAAACGTGAGAGATTCCTCCTCTCCTGGACAGGAAACAGAGAAGAGAACCATAGCTTGCTTTAAAAGGCTCATCATCCTGCAGTTATTCCTGTTTCCTGTCCATAGGACAGGGGGATAGAACTCTCTTGAATCGTCATGGGGGCCCCTCTCCTCGAGTGCACATATGGCTAAGGGGTTACCTGTCAGTGTAAGGGCTCATGCACACGACAGTGAAAAATGGCCGTGTGACGGCCGTCTAAGTAGCGGCCGTCACATGGCCATTTTTAGCACCAATGAAAGCCTATGGGGCTATTCACATGGCCGTTTTTTTAACAGGCAGTGAATAGCGTCCGTCCAGAAATAGGACATGTCCTTTTTCTGGGCCGTTTCAACGGGCCGACTGCCCCATTGAAATGAATGGGGCTGTTTTTAACGGCCGATTGACAGCAGTGCTCCCGTCTAACGGCCGTTAAAAACAGGTACCATATGGCCACTCACCCTACCCACTCGCGCAGTGCAGTCTCCAGTCTTCATTGAGCAGGCCCTGCCGATGGACCTGCGTTATGCGCGGTGACGTCATCACGTTGGCGCGTTCAGTGACGTCATCGCTCACATCGCAGGTCCTTCGGCAGGTCCTGTGCGTGAGAGAAGAGACTGCTGCAGCGCGAGCAAGTGGAGAAGGTGAGGTTTTTTTTGTTTTTTGTTTTTTTTTTTTAATCATCAAAAAACAGGTCTGGGGGCATTTCTTTAAACCATGGGGGACATTATTTTACCAGGGTGCCTACATGGGGACATTATTTTACCAGGGTGCCTACATGGGGGGACATTATTTTACCAGGGGGCCTACATGGGGCCTACATGGGGGACATTATTTTACCAGGGTGCCTACATGGGGGACATTATTTTACCAGGGGGCCTACATGGGGGACATTATTTTACCAGGGGGCCTAAATGGGGGACATTTTTTTACCAGGGGCCTACATGGGGGACATTATTTTACCAGGGGGCCTACATGGGGGACATTATTTTACCAGGGGGCCTACATGGGGGACATTATTTTAGTTAGGGGCACTATGGAGGACATTATGAGGGTCATGATTATAGTTGGGGGCAAGAAATAACTGCCAATCCAATTCATCAATTTTTCATGTCTGTTTTTAACGGACATGAAAAACTGATACAAACCGGATGCAAAACGGACATTAAAAATGGACACACAGCCAGAAAATGGATGCACACACTGATGCAAAATGGCCATGAAAAACTGAGCCGCTGACGCAAGTCTCAAGTGGGTCCTTTTTGCTGCCTGGGTCATTGCTGTACAACACGGAAGTAGGCGTGCTGCAGGCAGGAGGAAAAGCGTACCAGGTTTAAAAAAATATCTAGCCAGCAACCCAGAGAGGAGGCTAAAACTGCTGGTAAGCTTTGCAGTAGTCTCCTTTTTAAATCCACCTCCCTTCACTGCCATTATGCAAGAAAATTGAGATCAGCGTGCCGAACGCCAGGACACTACACTGGAGCAGAGCATGGTACTTCTGGTGTGTTAAGAGGGGTTCTGCCCAAGTCTTTTTTCCTTTATCCTGGTCCTAATACTGTGTTATGTATGTGGTTACAGGGACCTTGGGAAACTCCTAAGAAAGCTACTCATAAGTCTAGGAGAGATTGTGGCACGTGCAGAAAGTGGCTGAAACCATCTTATCAGAAAGCTGTTTGCCTATTATGTTTGGAGAATATTTTGGCTGAAGAATCTCCATCATTAATCCAAAATATTCAAAGTATGATTAGATCTGAAGTGCAGTGTTCTATGGAGGAATTTAAGAAGTCTTTTCCAGCGGCTTCCTCTTCAGCCAAAGAAAAATCTGTTAAAGTATGTTCTGTTATTAGTGACTCTGGGGTAGTAGAAGAAGGTCAGTTATCTAAGAAAAAATTGGGAAGCACTCTACCTCATCGTTTAAGCTTAACATCGCCACCACCTCAGTTGCCGGATCAACTCGAATCCCATATAATTAATAAAACATGAAGGGATCAATTATTGTAAGCTTTGCTAACAATGTCTAAGGCAGTGGACTTTATTTCCGATGCTTCGGCTGACACACTGAGGCTTAAGTGCAAGGGCTGCAGCATTATCCAACTGGCTAGGAGAGCTCTATGGGTTAAAAAGTGGAAAGGTGATGTGGCATCAAAGTCCAAGCTTTGTTCTTTTTGGAACAGCTCTGGATGACATACTTGAATTAGGAGTCTGACAAAAAGAAGGGTTTTCCAGTAGCTACTTTTCCTAGACAGAATCGGTCCTTCTGTCAGAGAGAAAAAAAAAGAGTAAAATTTAAAGAATTCAAGAAAAATACTTAGTGGAAAAGAGGTGGCAGATCTAAGGGATATTTGTTTAACCCCTTCACGCCCAGCGCCGTACATGTACGGTGCTGGGGGAATGTGACTTGCCGCCCAGCACTGCGCCCACCCGATCAGCTGCAGGGGGACCAGCTGTTCCTGGTAGCCGGACCCCTGCCGTATGCGCCGGCATCGGTGAAAACACCGATTTCGGCGCATTAACCCTTGATGTGCCATGGTCAGCACTGACCGCGGCAAATGCAATACGTGTGGCATGAAGGGACTGCCATCGAAGTATTGTAATGCATTATATAGGGGATCAGACCCCCAAAAGTTGAAGTCCCAGAGTGGGACAAAAAATAAAGTTAAAAAAAATTAAATAAAAGTTTCAAGTAAAAAAAAAAGTTCCCTTTTCCCAAAATAAAGTTAAAAAAAAAAAGGTAAAAAAAAAGAAAAGTAGACATATTAGATATTGCCGCATCCGTATCGACTGGCTCTATAAAAATATCACATGATCCACCCGGCCAGATGAACACAGTAAAAAATAAAACAAAAAAAACTGTGCCAAAACAGCCATTTTTTGGTCAACTTCCCTCACAAAAAGTGTAATAGCAGACAATCAAAAAGGCGTATTTACCCCAAAATGGAAACAATCAAATCAACATCTCATCCCGCAAAAAATTAGACCCTACCTAAGGCCCCTTTCACACAGGCGAGATTTCTGCTCGGGTGCAATGCGTGATGCGAACGCATTGCACCCGCACTGAATCCTGACCCATTCATTTCAATGGGGCTTTTCACATGGTCGAATTTTTTCACGCATCAGTTCGCCGTTGCGTGAAAATCGCAGCATGTTCTATATTCTGCGTTTTTCACGCAGCCCTGGCCCCATTGAAGTGAATGGGGCTGTGTGAATAACACATTGCATCCGCACGCAAGTGCGGATGCAATGCTTGATTCACTGATGGTTGCTAAGAGATGTTGTTTGTCAACATTCAGTTTTTTATCACGCACATAAAAAACGCATTAAAACGCTTCGCACCCGTGTGGAAAAAACTGAAGGAACGTACGCAATCGCAGTCAAAACTGACTGCGATTGCGTGCGGATTGGTGCGGATTGGTGCGGATGCGTGTGGATTTTCTGGAACGCATCCGGACTGAATCCGTGACGCCCGTGTGAAAGAGGCCTAAGACAATCGCCCGAAAAAATAAAAAAAAATATGGCTCTCAGAAAATGGCAACACAAAAAAAGATTTTATTCTGTTCAAAAATGTTTTCACAATATAAAAATTTTAAAACTTAAAATAATAGACATATTGGGTATTTCCACGTCCGAAACAACCAGCTCTATAAAATTATTACATGACCCAGGTGACTGCTGTAAAAAAAATGTTTTTAAAAAAATCCCAAAACAGCCATTTTTTCCACCTTTCCTCACAAAAAGTTTAATACGACGTGATCAAAAAGGCTTATGTACCCCAAAATTGTACCAATCAATCTCATCCCGTAAAAAATGAGAACCTACCTAAGACAATAGCCCAAAAAAAAAAATATATGGCTCTCAGAAAACGGCAACACAAAAACAAGATTTAATTCTGTTCAAAAATGCATCTAATGTGTAAAACTTAACAAAAATAAAAATGTTAAACATATCAGGTATTGCCGCATCCGCAACTTGCTCTATAAAAATATCACATTATATGCCCCCTCAGGTGAATGATGTAAAAAAAAAAAATAAAAAAACTATACCAAAACAGATATTTATTGGTCACCTACCCTCACAAAAAGTGTAATAGCAGGCGATCAAAAAGGCGTATTTACCCCAAAATGGTATCAATCAAAACGTCATCTCATCATACAAAAAATTAGACCCTACCTAAGACAATCGCTCAAAAAATTAAAAAAAAATATGTCTCAGAAAATGGCAGCACAAAAACAAGATTTAATTCGGTTCAAAAATGCATCAGTGTAAAACTTAACAAAAATAAAAATTTTAGACATATTGGGTATCGCCGCATCCGTAATAACTTGCTCTATAAAAATATCACATGATTTGCCCCTTCAGGTGAATGCTGTAAAAAAAACTATGTCAAAGCCATGTTTTTCACCTAGACTCAACTAGACAAAAAGTGTAATACCAAGCTATCAAAAAGTCTTATGTACCCTAAAATGGTACCAATGAAAACGTCACCTCATCCCACAAAAAATGAGCCCCCACATAAGACAACTCAAAAAATAAAAAACAATGGCAGCTGCAAACCAATCCATCAAAATCTGTCTGCAAAATCCATATGGCACTCCTTCTGTTCTGAATCCTGCCATGTGCCCCCACAGCAGTTTACCACCACATATGGGGTGTTGCCGTATTCAGGAGAAAATGGGTAACAAATTATTGGGTGCTTTTTCTCCTGTTACCTCTTGTGAAAATGAAAAATTTGGGGCTAAAGCAGCATTTTATTGGAAGAAATGAAACTTTTCATTTTCACAGCCAAGTGTTTCCAAATTCTGTAAAACGCTTAGGGGGTCAAAGTGGTCAGTACACCCCTTAATATATTCTTTGAAGGGTGTAGTTTCCAAAATGGGGTCACTTTTTGAGGGTTTCCACTCTAGGGGTACGTCAGGGTCTCTCAATTACAAAATGGTGCCTAAAAACCATTCTAGCAAAATCTGCCTCCAAAATCTGTATGGGGCTCCTTTCCTTCTGACCACTGCCACGTGCCCATAGAGCAGTTTACCACCACATATGGGGTATTTCTGTAAACTGCAGAATCAGAGTAATGTATATTGAGGTTTAGTGTGCTGTTAACCCTTGCTGTGTTGAAAGAAAAAAAAAAGATTAACATGAAAAATCTGCTTAAAAATGTCTCCATTCACCTTTAATTCTTGTGGAACACCTAAAGGTTAACAAAGTTTGTAACGTCAATTTTGAATAATTTGAGGGGTGTAGTTTCTAAAATGGGGTCATTTATGGGTGGTTTCCATTACGCAAGCCCCCTCAAAATCACTTTGTATCTGAATTGGTGCTTAAAAAAATGGTTTTGGAAATTTTGTTGAAAATTTGAAAAATGGCTTCTAAACTTCTTAGCTTTCTAACATCCTAAAAAAGTAAAATGACATTTACAAGTTGATGCCAACATAAAGTAGACATATGTGGAATGATTAGAGAAAATAGGTTACCAAACAACAACCTACAACATATGGTAGGCAACATTAATATTCCCCTTACAAAAGCCAGACCTCAGAAAAAACATGATTGAGCACATACAAAAACACCTGAGTCTCAAAATATGGCTAAAAATATACATTTTTATTAAATCATAACCAACAAATATAGATAAAGTTAAAAGTAGAGATGATATTCATCACATGAAAGTGCTGGAATCTCCTGGGAGATGTAATAACAGCGCATATCATATGGAGGGCAGTCACAGAACAGTAAGGAGAACACCCAGGCTATATAGTTATAGTAGAGTGCCAATTAAATCCTAAACACGGCCATCAGTTAGCACATGCAACATAAAGTAAATATACCCCCCAAGGACAAATTACACATAACATGCCTATGTAAAGGCAAACACCACATGAGAAAAGGCGTCCCTAGAGAAAGGTCCTGCTGAAATGTGCGTCTGGGTTGTACGGTTCTCCTGTGGTGTTTGCCTTTACATAGGTATGTTATGTGTAATTTGTCCTTGGGGGGTATATTTACTTTATGTTGCATGTGCTAACTGATGGCCATGTTTAGGATTTAATTGGCACTCTGCTATAACTATATAGCCTGGGTGTTCTTCTTACTGTTCTGGTAGCAGGTCAGAGTCCCTCATGACACTTTCTTAAGAAATTCTGTGTCTAGTGGAACACAATTGTCTGTCCATTGTCTGTCCATTTTAGCAATTCATCTGAAGGGAACAGAGAATATACAGTGCCTTGCGAAAGTATTCGGCCTCCTGGAACTTTTCAACCTTTTGCCACATTTCAGGCTTCAAAGAAAAAGATATAACATTTTAGATTTTTGGTGAAGAATCAACAAGAAGAGGGTCACAATTGTGAAGTGGAACGAAATTTATTGGATCATTTAAACTTTTTTTGTAATAGTAAAACTGAAAAGTGGGGCGTGCAAAATTATTCAGCCCCCTTGCATTAATACTTTGTTGCGCCACCTTTTCTGCGATTACAGCTGCAAGTAGCTTAGGGTATGTCTCAGTTTTGCACATCTAGAGACTGAAATTCTTGCCCATTCTTCCTTGCAAAACAGCTCGAGCTCTTTGAGGTTGAATGGAGAGCGTTTGTGAATTGGATTCAGGTCTGGACTTTGACTTGGCCATTCTAAAACCTGGATACGTTTATTTTTGAACCATTCCATTGTAGATTTTGCTTTATGTTTGGGATCATTGTCTTGTTGTAAGATAAATCTCTGTCTTAGTCTCAGGTCTTTTGCAGACTCCAACAGGTTTTCATCCAGAATGGTCCTGTATTTGGCTCCATCCATATTCCCATCAATTTTAACCATCTTCCCTGTCCCTGCTGATTAAAAGCAGGCCCAAACCATGATGTTGCCACCACCATGTTTGACAGTGGGGATGGTGTGTTCAGGGTGATGAGCTGTGTTGCTTTTACGTCAAACATATCATTTTGCATTGTTTCCAAAAAGTTCGATTTTGGTTTCATCTGACCAGAGCACCTTCTTCCACATGTTTGGTGTGTCTCCCAGGTGACTTGTGACAAACTTTAAACAAGACTTTTTATGGATATCTTTGAGAAATAGCTTTCTTCTTGCCACTCTTCCATAAAGGCCAGATTTGTGAAGTGTTCGACTGATTGTGGTCCCATAGACAGACTCTCCCACCTCAGCTGTAGATCTCTGTAGTTCATCCTGAGTGATCATGGGCCTCTTGGCTGCATCTCTGATCAGTCTTCTTCTTGTTTGAGATGAAAGTTTAGAGGGACGGCCGGGTCTTGGTAGATTTGCAGTGGTCTGAAACTCTTTCCATTTCAATATGATCGCTTGCACAGTGCTCCTTGGGATGTTTAAAGCTTGGAAAATCTTTTGGTATCCAAATCCAGCTTTAAACTTCTCCACAACAGTAGCACAGACCTGTCTGGTGTGTTCCTTGGTCTTCATTATGCTCTCTGTGCTTTAAACAGAATCCTGAGACTATCACAGAGCAGGTGCATTTATACGGAGACTTAATTACACACAGGTGGATTCTATTTATCTTCATCAGTCATTTAGGACAACATTGGATCATTCAGAGATCCTCAATGAACTTCTGGAGTGAGTTTTCTGAACTGAAAGTAATGGGCCAAATAATTTTGCACGCCCAACATTTTAGTTTTATTATTACAAAAAAAGTTTAAATGATCCAATAAATTTCATTCCACTTCACAATTGTGACCCACTTTTTATTGATTCTTCACCAAAAATTTTAAAATGTTATATCTTTTTGATTGAAGCCTGAAATGTGGCAAAAGGTTGAAAAGTTCCAGGGGACCGAATACTTTCGCAAGGCACTGTATCTGCAGACTTTCTGAGCCATCACACAGTCAGTCAGACAGAGTGGTGTCTAAACCAGGAGGTCTTCGAACAGTTAATACAGTTATGGGATCCTCCCAAAATAGACCTATTTGCAAATCAAAAGAACAATGCTCTTTCCCAATATTGGGGAATGGGGCTTTGTTACTCTTTTCCTCCACTCTCTATTCTACCCAGGATGAAACAGAAGATTCGGCAGAAGAAGATGCCAGTTATCCTAATTGCCCCATTCTGGCTAAAGAGGATATGGTTCTCTTGGCTCCTATCTCAATCCAACCCTTGGGTTCTGCCAGACAAGAAAGATTTGTTATTTCAGGGTCCGATTTTCCATCCGGAGGTAGAGAAATTACATCTCATGG
Organism: Rhinella marina; assembly: GCA_900303285.1. Lineage (NCBI taxonomy): Eukaryota > Metazoa > Chordata > Amphibia > Anura > Bufonidae > Rhinella > Rhinella marina. The sequence goes on along the minus strand of ONZH01001274.1, from coordinate 13,076 downwards.
CATGGCTATTGAAAAGCCATTCTTGATATGCAGGGGTCTTTCTGAAGAAGTTGTTTCTACTCTTCAGAAAAAATAGAATGGCAGTAACATCTGAGATTTATATTACAATTTTGAAAACCTTATTGGATTTTATTGGGAGACAGGTTGATATTTCTCATTCTCCAGATATTCCGGTAATCTTAGATTACTTCCAAAAAGGTTTGAATAAAAATCTTAAACCGGGTACTTAAACCTAAAATAGCTGAACATGCTTGGATTAACAGATTTATTTCAGCCCCGGTCAGGTTGCATCCCTTTTAGAAAGTAGAACCCCTCCTTGGGATCTAAATTTGGATCTATCCAGCCTTTCTCAAAGCCTGTTTGAACCTCTGGAGTCTATTCCGGTCACTTCTATATTATAAAACAGTGTTTTTGGTAGCCATTACATCAAGAAGAGTAGGGGAAATTGCTGCATTGTCTGTGATTCCTCCTTATACTACTATTTTGGATGATAGGGTAGTTATCAAACCTGACCCTGCCTTTTTTCCTAAAGTAGTATCCCCTTTTTATCAATCACAAGAAATTATTCTGCCTTCATTTTGCCAAAATCCGTCCAATGAGAAAGAAAGAGATTTTCATAACTTAGATGTTAGAAGATGTCTGATTAGATACAAAATCTTAGAGAATAGATTCACAGTTGTTCGTCGAGTTCCAAGGAAATAATAGGTGTAAAAAGATTACTAGTCGTACATTGGCTAGGTGGCTTATTGGGGGTATTGAGATCTCATATGTTTCCACTAGGTCTATGTCTGCTTCCTGGGCAGAGAAAATCTCTGCTTCCATTGAACAGATCTGTAAAGCTGCTACATAGAGCTATCCTAATACTTTCTGTAAACATTATAGGTTGGATTTATCATTTAACAATGATTTATCCTTTGGCTGTAAGGTGTTACAAGTAGAGATGAGCAAATTCCTCAAAAATTCGATTCGGCCAGCTGTTTCCTGGCTGCAGAGAGCCTGTTTAGTGGTGTAGAACACTGTGCCTTGCAGTAACTCGCATAAGAAGTCTGCTGTGGTAGTGAAACAATACTGTGAGTCAGTATGACACAAAGATGAAAGGCATCACTCTTAGAATCACTGCACATTTAACGTATTTGGGCAGTAACGGGGCCAAAACTGACCAAATAATTCAAGTGTGAACTCAGTCTTACAGGTCAATGTTAGCTCAAGGTATAAAGAACTGTGCAAAGGCCCCAGATCCTACTATAGTGTGAAAGAGCGCACTCCTTTTACACCCAGTCTCCCAGTTGACGTCAAAGATTATTTTGCCCTTCCTCTGATCTGTCAGAAAAATAACCCCCAAAAAACGGATCCTGTCTGTTCAGCATCCGCCTTCACTCGGTCAGCATTTGACACGTGAATGGAATATTTGCATGTCTTCTGTGTTTTGTACCGACTCCTGCTTTTGGCTACAAAATCATAAGCCAATTCTGATGCAAAATAGGGACCATGTCAGCTGCTCCATAGACAGGATCCGTTGTGCGTCTCATTTTTCCTTCCTTCTGACAGATCAGAAGTAGGGTAAAATAAATAGTGATCTCAACAAGACCAAACGGACAATAGTGGCCCCATCAAAGAGTGGGGAGGGTGGGAACAGCATGGGAAATCCACAGGGCATTCCAGTGACAAAGTAGTTATTTGGCAGCAGCATGCGGAGACCACAGAGTGGCCCAATGACAGAGTCTAGAGGTGGCAGCAGCAGCATCAGGAGGAGGCCACAGAGTGGCACAATGACTAGTGTGGAGGTGGCAGCAGCAGCATCAGGAGGAGGCCACAGAGTGGCACAATGACTAGTGTGGAGGTGGCAGCAGCAGCATCAGGAGGAGGCCACAAAGTGGCACAATGACAGCATGCGGAGGTGGCAGCAGAACAGCAGCATCAGGAGGAGGCCACAGAGTGGCACAATGACAGCGTGTGGAGGTGGCAGCAGCAGAGTGGGGAGGTGGGTGGCAATAACAATACCGGCTGACGATGGTGGGTGTAAGAAGGAGCACTTGGCATCAGATATGTGGAATCAGGCAGGTGGCAGCATCAGAATAGTAGCTGAGGCAGGCAGCCAGAAGAAACCGGTCTCTTTTGTCAAAGTTTGGGTAAGGCAGCATGGATGATCTACTATGATGCATCAGGCATTGGTGGGTGGAAATTCTGGCTGTCCACTCCTGATTCATGTTGAAAAAGGTCAGTCTCTCCACATTTTGGGTGGACAGGTGAGTTCTTGGGGTAACTATGGCCATACTAAACACCCGCTCTGATGCCACTCTACTGATCGGGCCGGACAGCATTTCCAGGGCAAACTCGGCCAGTTGAGGACACAAATCCAGTTTGGCTGACCAGTAGTCCAGCGGAACTTCAATGTGGGGTGGCAGGGTGCTGTCCAAGTTTGCCACCACCTGCTGGTTAAGGTCCTGCTCCAGGTCTAGCTGCTGCTGCTAGTGAGTAGTTTCTTCACTATGCGGGTGAAGAAAGCTGCTCATCATCGACTCTAGACACAAATTTCTGCTGATGGAGATGATACTGTTCCTAGCCCCCACCCCCCACCCGCCCTGCCACAACAGCCATGGCAGCGGAACGTGAGCGCAGACCTGCAAGAGGATGGACGATTGCACAGATAGGCAGTAGCCAACTGACTACATAGGATGTCTCTATAGTAGTTCAATTTGTCCTTCCTCTCAGCGGGTGTAAAAAAGGCCCCCATTTTGGACCGGTAGCAAGGGTCCAACAAGGTGGAGAGCGAGAAGTCATCCCTCTGCCAAATGGTGACAATTTGGCTGTCTCTACGCAAGCAAGTGAGCATGCATCAGGCCATTTGCGCATATCACTCGGAGGGACTCCCTGCCTCCACTGCATACTGTCACGGTGTGTTTGGGTCCTCTGCCTCATCTTCTTCATCGCCCTGCAGCTCCTCTGGCCTCCTCCTCCAGTTCAGCCCCCACAGGGCTCATGTGGCCGTGAGATGTAGGCGCCACGTGTCCAGTCCCCTGACCAGCATGATTTACCAGCATCTCTTCCAGGACATAAAGCCGTGGAATGATTTTGTTCATCCCATAGTCCTGAAGACTAACAAATAAAGTGGCCTCCTCAAAGGGCACAAGTAAACATCAAGTGTCACACATGAGCTGCCACTGGCTAACATCAAAGTTACACAGGGGAGTACCTCTGTCCGCTTGTATCATTAAGCAATCGTTTATGGCCTTTTTCTGTTCATATAATCAGTCCAACATATGGATGTTGGAATTCCAACGGGTGGAAACGTTGCATATCAGCCTATGCCGTTCTACCGCTGCAGCTCAAGGAGGATGTTTTGCGGTGTACGAGTGGCTGAAGTGCATGCAAAGTTTCCTGGCCATTTTTAGGATGTCTTACAGATGGGTGGAAGACTTGAGGAACCGCTTGACAATCAAATTGAACACTTGCGTCATGCAGGGCACATGGCTTAGCCCTCCTTGACGCAGCGCCGGCACCATGTTCTTCCCGTTGTTGGTCACCATGGTTCCGATTTTGAGTTATCGCGGAGAAAGCCAAGATTCGAATTCTTGATGAAGGACACGGAGCAGTTTGTCTCCTGTGTGACTCTGTTCTCCCAGGCAAATGAGGTGTAGAACAGTGTGACACCGCCGTGCCCTGCACATGTGGTATGCTGGAGGGGCACACCTCCTCCTGCAGTGGAGACTGAGGACACGGTGGAGGATGTGGAAGATGAGGAGGCAGAGGTGGACATTGTCGCAGGACCAATGGCTTGAGAACGTTGAGGAGTCACCTGGCCAAGTTGCTGGTGTGGTTGGGCAGGAACCATATTCACCCAGTGGGCTATAAAGGACATGTATTGTCCCTGACCGTAGTTATAGCTCAACCGACAGCGACAAGCTCAAGGACTGGCCCACCTTCTGTTCTACATATTTGTGCAGGACTGGTCCCGCCTTTTTCGCAAAGAAATGATGGCTTGGGACTCTCCACCTTGGCTTGGCACAAGCCATCAGTTCTCTGAAAGGTGCAGAGTCCACCACTTGAAAAGGGAGGGACTGCAGTACCAGCAACTTGGCCAGGAGCACGTTCAGCTTCTGTACAATTGGATGAGTGCACTCATACTGTTGTTTCTCCTCATCACTACTTGCCCGCCTACCAGTGGAAGTGGCGGATGTCTCTGACTGTCCTCTAGTAGCTCATCCTTGCTGTATAGTGGAGCTGAGCCCACAGCATATAATATTTGTCTGGCTGAGGGAACAGAAAAGGACAGAGGCAGGTTGAGGACAGGTGGGGGCACAGGGTCTGCTCCCGGGCCATGCCAACTAAGGGCTGGGTCTGACAAACCCACTGACACTTGGATGGGAGTGTCTGATGTCACTTGAGACAAAGTGGATGACCGAGTCAACCATTCAACAACCACTGGGTTGCTGGTCAAGACACGACCGCTAGATGACGCAGGGAGATCAGGCCTCTCGAAGTGACCCCTGCTGCCACGCCCTCTTACTCTACTGACTGCGACCTGTGCCTGCGCAAGAAACATTTAGGTCTCTGCCCCTCCCCTGTGCAGGGCCTTTCACTTCTCTGTCTGACATACTGTTAGATTAAATAAATAAATAGGAAATTAATACACCCCAAAAAAGGCTGTAATTTTGTTACTTCACCGCACAACGGCTAATAAGTCTTTTTTTCCCACTAATACACCCCAAAAAAGGCTTTGGAAGATATAACTGCACCGCTGAACAGCAAATAATACGTTTTTTTCCACTAATACACCCCAAAAAAGGCTGTAATTTTGTCCCTTCACAGCACAATGGCTAATAAGCTTTTTGTTCCACTAATACACCCCTAAAAAGGCTGTAATTTTATCACTTCACCACACAAAGGCTAATAAGCCTTTTTTTCACAAATATACCCCCAAAAAAGGCTTCAGAACATATAACTGCACCGCTGAACTGCAAATAAGCCCTTTTTTTCCACTAATACACCAAAAAACGGCTTTAGAACATATAACTACACCACACAAGGGCTAATATTTCCAAGTTTTTGGCTTTATCACACAGCACTTGTACCCCAATACCAAGCAAGGTTTGCTGGAATTACAGAGGTATCATCTATTGCAAACCTGAAAGCAGCAGTGTAATGGCAATTTGGATTCCCCAGTCAGTGCAGCTAGGTGTAATAGAATCGCTCCTATTACCCAGGCTGTACATTCCCCTATTGCACCCTGTTCTCCTTCTATAGTGTGGAATAATTCCTCCCTGTCCTTTCACTACACTTGATGATCTTTCCATGATTCAGCCAAAAAAAAAAAGTTTTAAAGTCTTTTCTACCACTTTCCCTAGTGCCAGCTGCCGTCTCTCCCTGCACTAAGCACACTGGAAAATGGCAGAATCCAAAATGGCTGAGGCCTTTTATAGGGCTGTGACATCACAGGGGCTGGCTGGCTGCTGAATGCAAGGCATTGTGGGTGATCCCTCATTCCCAGAGTTCTTTGCTCCATGTTCTAACATGTGCAGCAGCCATTTTAGGAAAAAATGTGATTCGTTACCACAAAGCTTGAGGAAATTCAGATTCGGTGCGAATAGAATGTTTCCTGAAATTCGGATCAAATTCCACTTCGTCAACTTCGATTCGCTCATCTCTAATGGTGATACAAAGGAAAAATAATTTTTTTCCATATATATATATATATATATATATATATATATATATATATATTTACCAGCAGAAGGACCTGGCTTTGCACGGGTATATTTCATCTATTTCATTTAATGTTTGTGTGCGTCGTTAAAAGATATCGACAGTATCGACTATAACAGTAACATCTACAGTGCCCCAACCCTTTAACAGTGACCTCCACAGCGGCAGCCCCTTTTTAGTGACCTTCACAGTACCCCGTCTCGTTAACAGTGATTTCCACAATAACTCGCCCCCTTAACAGTGACCTTCTCAGAGCTCCGTTCCCTTTAAATGCAACTTCCACAGCATCCCGCCCCTTAACACTGACCTCCATAGTGGTCCTTTTTCTTAACTGTGACCTTCTCCTTTCCTTGCCCCCTTAACAGAGACCTCCACAGCGCCCACCCCTTTAACAGTGACCTCCAAAACATCCCACCCTCTTAACAGTGACCTCAACAGCAGCCTGCCCCTTTATTATTGACCTCCACAGTACCCCATCCCCTTAACAGTGATTTATGCACCACCCCATCCCCTTAACAGTGGCATCTACAGCAATCTACCCTTAACACTAACCTCCATAGCAGACCGTCACCTTAACTGTGATCTCCACAGCTGCCTGCCCCTAGGGTTGCCAGAGGTTTGGTTTTAGTGCGGACAGTCCGGATTTCAGACTCCCTGTCCTCCGGGCGGCACAGGGCCTGGACAGATACAGGGATGTCCTTTTGAACAGCTCATATTTAGACAGCAGCACTGTGCTGTCTGAGCGTGAGCTGCAGGCAGAAAGTCACCCTCCCTTCCACTCCTGCAGCTGACAGAAGTTGATTTTTACCTTCATTTTTTCAATCCCTGTCAACTGCGGAGTGGGAGGGGTGTGGCCTAACATGATAGGGGCATGGCTTAGCGGGCCCGGGGTCGGGGATTTTAAGTTAGTCTTTTGAGGGTGGCCACCCTACCTGCCCCTGAACTGTGACCTCCACAGCACTCTGCTCCCTTAACAGTGTCATCCAAAGTGCCCTAACCCTTTTAAAGCTGACCTACAGCAGTGAAGAAAAATAGGAAAAATGGAAACCTGATGTTAAACTGTATGTGGAGAATAAAGACCTGCAAACTTCTATTGGCTGATAAGGGATATGTGACCGTGTGCATGGCAGTTGGGATATGAAGAGAAAGACTTGCAGGCTTCTCTTGGCTAATGTAGGTCATGTGATGTGCCATATTTGCATTTTTTGGGAATATCTCAGGAATTTTACGTCCTAAAGATCTGAGACCCGGTCTAAAACCTTCCCGGACATCTGATGTACCTGTGTGCCAAATTTCGTGATTGTAAATGCGACGGTGCGGATTCCTTTACCAGAAATGCATACACACACACATACAGTCCTCTGTCCCCTTAACAATGACCTGCACAGTGCTTGCCCCTTTATTAGTGACCTCCACAGCAACCTGCCCCTTTAATAGTGGCCTCCACATTCCCCTACCCCCTTAACAGTGACCTCCACATTGCCTGCCCCTTTACCAGTGACCTACACAGCAGCTTCCCCTTTAATAGTGAACTCCACAGATAACATGTTATTTTTACCACATAGGGAACTCTGTAAAAACGATGGTGGAATTGCTTATTTATCCATTTACACGGCATTTAGAAATTTTTTCCCCTGCTTCTCACTACATGGTATACAATAGTAAATGGTGCCAAAAGAAAGTACCACTTATCCCTCAAAAGGCAAACCCACACACGTCTATGTGAAGGCAAAAAAAACACAAAACAAACCTGGAAAATCACTGCATCAGCACGTGGTTAAATGAATTTAACCCCTTCCTGACATATAACGTAATAGTACTTCTTAGCAGCAGGTGACTTCCCGCTATTTGACATACTATTACGTCATGCTGATCGGGCAATCATTGATAGCTGTACCCTTCTGTATCCACTGGCATTGCTGTCAAAGCCGATGCCGGCAAATTAACCCTTTCTATGCCACAGTCAGTGCTTACTGCTTAATAGAATGTGTTTGCGGTGGGTGAGTGATCCTATCGCTGCGGTGACTGGGACTCGATGGATGAAAAGTCAGCCCGATGCCTTGCAGAGGTATTGGCACTGGCCTTCTATAGAAACATAAGAGATTCAGCCCCTGTCTGGGTCTCCTAGGCAACTGTTAGTGTATTACACAGTGTAATACACTAACAGGCAATGCATTATAATACAGTTGTATTGTAATGCTTTGCAAAGGGGATCAGACCCTCAAAAGTTGAAGTCCCAGAGTGGAACAGACATAAAGTAAAAAAAATAAAATAAAATGCCCCTTTCCCCTGATTTTATTATAAAAAACTGAAAACACACACACACACATATAAGATATCACAGCGTCCATAACAAAGCAGCAATATATGACATAATCTACCCAGCCAGATAAGCACTTAAAAAAAAAAAAAAGGTGACAAAAAGCCATTTTTTTGTTACCTTACATCACAAAAAGTGCAACACCAAGCGATCATATTTGCATATGCACCCCAAAATAGAATCAATTAAACCGTCACCTCATCCCGCAAAAAATGAGGCCTTATATAAGACAATTGGCCAAAAAATGATATGAAAAAAAACAAAAACTATGGCTCTCAGAATATGGAGACACTGAAACACCATTTTTTTGTTTCAAAAATACTTTTATTGTGTAAAACTTACTGTAAGTATACATATTAGGAATTGCCACGTCCATAACCACCTGCTTTATAAAAATATCACATAACCTAACCTCTCAAGTGAACACCGTAAATAAAAACTGTACCAAAAAGTGTAATACCAAGCAATCACAAAGGCATGCACCCCAAAATAGTACCAATCAAACAGTCACCTCATCCCGCAAAAAATTAGACCCTACAATCGGCCAAAAAAAAAATCTATGGGTCTCAGAATATGGAGACACGAAAACATAATTTTTTTCAAAAATGCTTTTATTATGTAAAATTGAAACAAACAAAAAGTAGATATATTTGATATTGTCAATCGTCATGTCCGTAAGAACCTGCTCTTTTAAAATAGCACATTATCTAACCTAAATAATGTACAATATTACCATAGTCATAGAAAAACTTTCTGTTGCTAGTGCTACACTTATTTTGCTTTGCAAAATTGAGATTCTTCGCAAATACATTTTGTACAAAATTATTATTTTGTTTTTCTATGACTATGGCAATATTGTACGTTATTTGTTTTTGCGGAGTGCTGCTGCATTGTGTTTTTTTCCTTAGTGTTTCTAGCCACGGCAGCGTGCACCTGCACATTGGATGTGCTGACTGACCCCCTTTTTTTGCAGTTGTACATTATCTAACATGTCAGACAAACATTGTAAAAAAATAAAAAACTGTGCCAGAACAGCCATTTTTTTGTTACCTTGCCTCACAAAAAGCGTAATATAGAGTGATCAAAAATCATATGTACTCCAAAATATCAAGAAAACTGTCACCTTATTCTTTAGTTTCCAAAATTGGATCACTTTTTGGGAGTTTCTACTGTAGGGGTGCATCAGGGGGGCTTCAAATCGGAAATGGTGTCTAAAAATCAGTCCAGCAAAATTTGCCTTCTAAAAATCCTCCTTTTCTTCTGCACCCTGTCGTGTACCCATACAGCAGTTTACAACCACATATGGGGTGTTTCTGTAAACTGCAGTATCAGGGTAATAAATATTGAGTTTTGTTTGGCTGTTAACCCTTGATGTGTTACAGAAAAAAATGGATCCAAATGGAAAATCTGCCAAAAAAGTGAAATTTAGAAGTTTAATTTCCATTTTGCTTTAATTCTTGTGAAATACCTACAGAGGTAACATAGTAACATAGTTTATAAGGCCGAAAAAGCACATCTGTCCATCCAGTTCGGCCTGTTTTCTTACAAGTTGATCCAGAGGAAGGCAAAAAACCCCTGTGAGGTAGAAGCCAATGTTCCTCACTTTAGGGGAAAAAAATTCCTTCCCGACTCCAATTAGGCAATCAGAATTACTCCCTGGATCAACAACCCATCTCTAGTAACTATAACCGGTAATATTATTACACTCCAGAAATACATCCAGGCCCCTCTTGAACTCTTTTAGTGAACTTACCATCACCACCTCCTCAGGCAGAGAGTTCCATAGTCTCACTGCTCTTACCGTAAAGAATCCTTTTCTATGTTTGTGTACAAACCTTCTTTCCTCCAGGCGCAGAGGATGTCCCCTCGTCATAGTCACAGTCGTGGGGATAAATAGATCATGGGAGAGATCTCTGTACTGACCCCTGATATATTTATACATAGTTATTAGATCTCCCCTCAGTCGTCTTTTTTCTAAAGTGAATAAGCCTAAGGCTTCATTCACACGACCGTATTTTGTTTCCGTGTCCGTTCCGTTTTTTTTGCGGACCGTATGTGGAACCATTCATTTCAATGGGTCCGCAAAAAAAACGGAAGGTACTCCGTTTGCATTCCGTTTCCGTATGTCCGCATTTCCGTTCCGCAAAAAAGATAGAACATGTCCTATTCTTGTCCGTTGTGCTGACAAGGATAGGCATTGTTACAATGGATCCGCAAAAAAAACGGACACGGATGCCATACGGAACGTCATCCGTTTTTTTTGCGGATCCGCAATTTGCGGACCGCAAAACACATACGGTCGTGTGAATGAAGCCTAATGTTGATAATCTTTCTGGGTACTGTAGTCCACCCATTCCAGTTATTACTTTAGTTGCCCTCCTCTGAACCCTCTCCAGCTCTGCTGTGTCTGCCTTGTTCACAGGAGCCCAGAACTGTACACAATACTCCATGTGTGGTCTGCGGGCATCTATGCCTCTTTTGATGCAACCTGTTAAAGGGTATATTTAATTAGTACTAATATTTTGTGTGATATTAATAATCAATATGCATAAATAGGCGTGAACCGGCGGTTGCTAGCTCTGCCTATTTATTCCCTTTATTACTATCTATTCCCTGCACGCTGAAGCTACCTTGTACTATTGTCGCTACTACAAAAAGACAATGTAAACAGTACCTTAAACAATAAAAGGATTTATTATTATTATACAAAATACTACAATGTCTACAGTCTGATTATTTAGACTATATCTATATATTTATATTGGCGTATATAAATATATATACATATAGCCGCACGACAATACAATAATACAAAACCTCAGTATAAAACCTAGTTACACTACACAATACAATCCCACGTATAAATTCCTCCCACAAACTAGCTAACACACACTCACACAGAAATACTTAAATACATTTAATTTACCGCAACGGCAATGGCGGCACCCACCCCAGCCTAATCTACACTGTCCCTAAGGGTACAAAACAATAAGGGGTTACAGGGAAAATGGTGGCAGGGGTAAGGGTTAATTAGGAAGAAAGAGTTAGTTTAGGGAGTGATACTCAGCCAGATAATGCTCATCTCTAGGGGGTTACTGCTGGATCCAAAAATGGAGGTCTGGCTGGCTGCTTGGCTCCATGTGTGTCTTCCTTCATCTGTGGTGATGAGCTTCTCCCCTTTGTCCTGGCTTGGGCTAATATATAAGTCCACAGTCCCCCACCACCCCCCTCCTCCACCTAAGGCACAGGGATATGACATCATCTTGTGTGTGTGATGGAATGCATGTACTCACTGTAACATATGGCTGGCAATTGGCTCCCTGAGGCTTCCTCAGGATCTGTACAAAGTTCAAAGCATTCCTGCCATTGTGTAAATGAGAGAATCCCCCCACATAAACAATGGAATGATCACACACCCTGTCATAAACCGTCTTTAAACAAAAGGTGTTTGGAAGGGTTGACTAGGCAGAGAAATATATATATTGGGGGCATACATAATACATATAAGGGACTATATATATATATATATATATATATATATATATATATATATATATATATTAACTGGGGGCACCATATGCATCAGAGGGCACCACATCTGGAGGGCCACAGATACACACATATAAGGCACATATATAGACATACAGATGTGTCCACACTTAACTGATCACTTATCTCAACATGTCCTGAGATGTGTGTCACGAAATGACGTTATAACTAATTTAGATAAATTGCAGTACAGCGTTCAGACACCAGGCGCATGGTGTTACTAGCTAATACCTGAACTTAATTACAACAGTGAAATTTGGCCGGGTTGCCTGTGTACCTAATCCATACCTCCCAACTTTTGAAAATTGCAAAGAGGGACAATGTGTGCGGTGCACATCATGGCAGTTTTTTTCATACTAGGCCACACTTCTTAGTCAACTCAAAGCATAATTACTGGAGCGCCTGCAGCAATTTTTTTCTTGCGTTTCAATGTCCATATAAATATTAACACATAAATCATCAGATTATAGATATTTTAAGGTACAAACTGCACCAAATAAAGAAGTTCTGGTCTAATATACAGGTAGAAACCATACAAACACTTTAGTAAGGCGCAATTTAGTAAATTTATTAATGCACATTTATGCAGGTCAAAAAGAGGGACATTTAAAGATCAAAGAGGGACAGAGGGACTTGGGTCAAAAAGAGGGACTGTCCCTCCAAAAGAGGGACACTTGGGAGGTCTGCCTAATCCTAAGGCCTCATTCAGACGACCGTATATTTGTGGGTCCGCATTATTGCGGGGGCCGCCCGGCGTGTGTTCCGCAGCGCTCGGAACACACGCCGTGCAGCCCCATTGAAAATGCCTATACTTGTCCGTGCGTATGGACAAGTATAGGACATGTTCTATCTTTTCTTGCTGAGCCATGGCACGGAGCCGTGGCTCAGCAAGATAGCGTGCCGCCTGTAGAGGTGAACGGGCACGCCCCTATTCCGCAAATTTACGGAATAGGTGCGGACCCGTTTACACGGTCATGTGAATGGGCCCTAACATGTATGATACTGTCTGCTGAGCCAACGTATCTAATTCTGCCATGTGTGATACTGTCTGCTGAGCTGTGTATCTAATCCTATCATACGTGATACTGCACTGCACATCTTCACTGACAGTCAAAACGGACGTTAAAAATGGACCCATTCAATTGGATGGGTGCAGTCTGTCAGTGAAAAACGGACAAGATAGAACATGTTCTATTTTTTTACGTCCATTTTTCAAAAAAACTGCCGTGTGAATAACTCCATAGATTAACATTGGTCTTAAAATGGCCATTTGCTGGCCGTTAAAAAAAATGTACATTACACGTCCGTTTTTCACTGTCGTGTGCATGTAGCCTTAAGCCTCATTCACACGCCAGTGTTTCACGGACGTGTCCTGTACGTGTTCTCCATGGACAGCACACGTCCCCATTCATTTAAATGTGTGTGTTCAGACATCAGTGTTTCATCACGGTCCGTGGTTCCGTTTTTTTTTAGCACGGATGCATGTCCTATCTTGATCCGTGTT
>ONZH01001273.1:0-66324 GCA_900303285.1 Rhinella marina | reverse complement strand
AGACCTACAGCAGTGAACTAGCTGGGTTGTTATGGAAACCTGGTGTGTGTGGAGAATAACTGCCTGTAGTTTCTATTGGCTGATAAGGGTCATGTGACCAGGCTTCTATTGGCTAATGCATTTTTTGGGGATATCTCAGGAACGGTACGTCCTGGAAAGCTGAGACCCGTTCTAAAACCTTCCCGGACACCTGATGTACCTGTGTGCCAAATTTTGTGATTGTAGCTGCAATGGTGCAGATTCCTTTAGCGGACATACACACACATACATACACTCAGCTTTATATATTAGATTTATTTTATATGTAAAATTGGGAAACAGGGGTGATATGAATTTTGCATTATTTTTTGCTTTTTACACTTTGTTTGTCTTGTTTTTTTACTGTAATTTCCCCTTGGGGCAGTGTTCCTCAACTCCAGTCCTCAGGGCCCACCTGCTGGTCATGATTTGAGAATATCCACCAGAATGAATACCTGTGATAAGTCCTGATGCATTGACACTAGAGATGAGCGAGCATACTCGTCCGAGCTTGGTGCTCGTTCGAGTATTACGGTACTCGTAAGTGCTCGCTGCTCGGACGAGTATCTCGCCATGCTCGAGGAAATGGCAACTTCCGCATCGTGCATTTTTGGCGCCTATAAACGCAGCCAATCACAAGCCAGGAGACTCTGCGGTACACTCAGCATCACGTGGGGCCCTTACATGTCGATAGCAGGGGTTGGCTGGCCTGATCAGGTGACCCTGGAATATACTAGTGACTGGCTGCGGTGCTCGGCTCAGATGCTGTCTGGATGTCGTTAGGGATAGAGCTGCTGCGTTTCAGGGAGAGTGTTAGGGCCTGCATTTAGTTCTCTGTTAGGCAGGAATCACCCACAAAGAACCGTTCTAAGGGCTTCTAAGGGCTACAAGAAATTTTTTTTTGTCTCCTGGCTTGGCTGGCTGGCTGGCTGGCACTAGTTGTGCAGCTATCGCCATATATAACCCCTTTTTTTTTATTGTTATATTTCAGTGATACAAATCCATTTCACACAGCAGTGTGAAACCATTCTGTGTGTCACAGTTCAGTACACTCACTACAATCCGTATTTTCTGTCCAGGTGACACTTTCTGTACGTCACTTAATACAACCGGGTCTTTTGCTCTCATATAGCTTGATCCCAAAAATCTCTGTGCGACATTTGTCTGGGTCACAGTCAAAATAGCCACCGTCAGCAGGGTGTCAGTTAGCTCTACGATAATTTCTGCACGTCACGTTCCCAAAAAAACAAAACTAAAAAAAATATATGTAAAAAAAATAGTTTTTTTGTTGTTTTAGCTCAGTGATACAAATCCATTTCACACAGCTGCGTGGAACCATTCTGTGTGTCACAGTTCAGTACACTCACTACAATCCGTATTCTCTGTCCAGGTGACACCTTCTGTACGTCAATTAATACAACCGGGTCTTTTGCTCTTATATAGCTTGATCCCAAAAATCTCTGTGCGACATTTGTCTGGGTCGCAGTCAAAATAGCCACCGTCAGCAGGGTGTCAGTTAGCTCTACGATAGTTTCTGCACGTCATGTTCCCAAAAAAACAAAACTAAAAAAAAATATATATAAAAAAAATAGTTTTTTTGTTGTTTTAGCTCAGTGATACAAATCCATTTCACACAGCTGCGTGGAACAGTTCAGTACACTCACTACAATCCGTATTTTCTGTCCAGGTGACACTTTCTGTACGTCACTTAATTCAACCAGACTGAACAAGTTTGTGGGTTTCAGTACAGCAGGCCCATTCATTTTTTATTTTTTATATAATACACTTATATACAGAAAATGTTGAACCCCAGGGCTAAGGGTCGAGGACGAGGGCGTGGGCATTCAATTACTGCAGGGTAGGGCTGGGCGATTAATCGAATTAATTTGATTAATTCGCCCATTGCAAGCCTCACGATTTCATTTTTTTAGGAAAATCGTGAATTCGATTTTCCTAAAAAATGGCGACTGACATATAAAATAAAAAAAAACTCTCACCTGTCCTGCGCTGCGGCTCCGCTCCGGCGCTCCTCTTCTTTCCCGGGTCTGCGCCGCACTGTCCTGACCGCGTACAGCGTCAGGACGTAGTGCGCGCACTCTGACCTGACGCTGCACGCAGTCAGGTGACAGTGCAGCGCCGGGAGAAGAAGAAGGGCGCCGGACGTGGAGAGGAGCCGCAGCGGAGGACAGGTGAGAGATATTTTTTTTTATTATTATGATGGTGGCAGAGTGGGCTGATCGGAGGTCTGAAGGGGGCACTTTGGGCTGATCTGAAGGGGCACTTGGGCTAATCTGAGGTCTGATGGGGCACAGTGGGCTAATCTGAGGTCTGATGGGGCACAGTGGGGTCTGATGGGCACTATGGGCTGATGTGGGGTCTGATGGGGCACAATGGGCTGATGTGGGGTCTGATGGGGCACAGTGGGCTGATCTGAGGTCTGATGAGGGCACAGTGGGCTGATCTGAGGGTCTGATGGGGGCACAGTGGGCTGATCTGAGGTCTGATGGGGGCACAGTGGGCTGATCTGAGGTCTGATGAGGGCACAGTGGGCTGATCAGAGGTCTGATGAGGGCACAGTGGGATGATCTGAGGTCTGATGGGGGCACAGTGGGCTGATCTGAGGTCTGATAGGGACACAGTGGGCTGATCTGAGGTCTGATGGGGGCACAGTGGGCTGATCTGAGTCTGATGAGGGCACAGTGGGCTGATCTGAGGTCTGATGAGGTCACAGTGGGCTGATCTGAGGTCTGATGAGGGCACAGTGGGCTGATCTGAGGTCTGATGAGGGCACAGTGGGCTGATCTGAGATCTGATGGGGCACAGTGGGCTGATCTGAGGTCTGATGGGGGCACAGTGGGCTGATCTGAGGTCTGATGGGGGCACAGTGGGCTGATCTGAGGTCAGATGGGGGCACAGTGGGCTGATCTTAGGTCTGATGGGGGCACAGTGGGCTGATCTGAGGTCTGATGGGGGCACAGTGGGCTGATCTGAGGTCTGATGGGAGCACAGTGGGCTGATCTGAGGTCTGATGGGGCCACAGTAGGCTTTTTTTATTTATGTTTTTATATTTTTACTAACATAAGAAAATCGAGATTTAAATCGTGAATCGTCCAAAATTTAAAAAAAAAAATCGAGATTTTTTTTTTTTGGCCATATCGCCCAGCTCTACTGCAGGGGGCAGAGGCCGTGTTCCTGGGCAGGGTGAGACAGTACCTGCTGATGAGGGAGCAGGGGAATGCCGCAGAGCTACACTCCCTAGCTTCATGTCTCAACTTACAGGGACACGTGGTAGAGGACTGTTGAAACCACAACAGTGCGAACAGCTGATGTCGTGAATTGCGGACAATGCTTCAAGTAATTTGTCCACCAGTCAGTCTTCCACGCAGTCCACCCACGTTACCCAAGGGAGCACTCAACCTCCTTCCCCCCAGTCTGCCCCCTCCCAGGAAAATTTGGAATGCGATCCGGCATACTCTCAAGAACTGTTTTCTGGACCCTTCCCAGAGTCACAAACCACTTCTCAGGTTGCTGCTGACCTCGTTCCCGATGCCCAAGTTTTCCAACTGTCGCAGTCTGTGGGTGATGATGATGATGATGACAATGTTGAGTTAGTGGAAGAAGTTTGTAAAGAAGTGTCGGACGATGAGGAGACACGGTTGTCAGACAGTGGTGAAGTTGTTGTCAGGGCAGGAAGTCCGAGGGGGGAGCAGACTGAGGAATCGGAGGATGACGAGCTGGGTTGATAAGCAGAGTGAAGACAGTGCTTCTGAGGCGGAGGCGAGTGCTGCACCAGAACAGGTTGGAAGAGGCAGTGGGGTGGCCAGAGGGAGAAGCAGGGCCAGAGCTGGTGCATCAGCAGTAACTGTTTCACGTAGTGAAGCTCCCGTGGCGAGGCCTAGATGTTCGCAAGTCTGGAGGTTCTTTAAAAAAGTGAGGATGACCGACGGACTGTGGTGTGCAACCTGTGCCACACCAGGATCAGCAGGGGTGCCGCCACTACTAGCCTAACCACCACCAGCATGCGCAGGCATATGAGTGCTAAACACCCCACTCAATGGAACCAAGGCCGTTCACCACCTCCTGCGGGTCACACCACTGCTCCTTCCCCTGTGTCACTCGCTGCCTCTGCTAGTCAACCTCCTGCCCAGGACCCCGGCACGAGCGCCTCCCGCCAGAAAACCACACCTTCGCCTCCACAATCCTCCACAGTGTCCACCAATGTGTCCCAGCGCAGCGTTCAGCTGTCTTTACAGCAGACACTGGAGCGCAAGATGAAATACAGTTCCACCCACCCACATGCCCAAGCCCTCAACGTCCACATCTCCAAACTGCTGAGCCTGGAGATGCTGCCCTATAGGCTGGTAGAGACCGAGGCCTTTCACAATCTCATGGCGGTGGCTGCCCCTCGGTATTTGGTCCCCAGCCGCCACTATTTTTCCCAATGTGCCGTCCCAGCCCTACACCAGCACGTGTCAGAGAACATCATCCGTGCCCTGACGCTGTTTCTGAGAAGGTCCACCTAACCACGGACACGTGGACAAGTGCTGCCGGGCAGGGATACTATATCTCACTGACGGCACATTGGGTTAACTTGGTGGAGGCTGGGACCGAGACTGACCCTGGGGCCGCTCATGTACTGCCCACACCGAGGATTGCGGGGCCTACTTCGGTCACGGTCTCTCAGACTTACTATGCCTCCTCCTCCGACCCCTCCTCCTCCTCCTCCACCTCCGCCTCTGAATTACCATCCGTGGGCACGGCGCCTTCAGTCGGTAGCTCTAGGCGCAGCAGCAGTGCCGTGGGTAAGCGCCAGAAGGCGGTGCTCAAACTGCTGAGCTTAGGTGACAAAAGGCACACCGCCCAAGAGCTGTTACAGGGCATCACGGCGCAGACCGATGTGTGGCTGGCACCGCTGAACCTCAAGCCAGGCATGGTTGGGCGTAACTTGGTGGCGGCTCTGCAACTCGGCAGACTGACACATGTGCCATGCCTGGCCCACGTGTTCAATCTCATAGTTCAGCGGTTCCTCAAGACATACCCCAATCTGTCTGATTTGCTCACCAAGGTGCGCCGCATCTGTGCGCATTTCCGCAAGTCGACCACAGATGCTGCCACTCTCAGGGCAGCGCAGCGCCGCCTACAACTGCCCGCTCAACGACTGTTGTGCGACGTGCCCAGGAGATGGAATTCGACATTAAACATGTTATCCAGAGTTTACCAGCAGCGCAGAGCGATTGTAGACTGCCAGATGTCAACTTCCACCAGAACTGGTAGTCAGGTCAGTCAGATTCCTCAAGTCTACAATGAGGAGTGGACGTGGATGTCTGATATCTGCCAGGTGTTGAGCAACTTTGAGGAGTCAACACAGATGGTCAGCGGCGATGCCGCCATTATCAGCCTCACCATCCCGCTTTGCCTGTTGAAAAACTCACTGCTCAGCATCAAGTCGGATGCTTTGCGCTTGTCACAAGAGACGGTGGAGGAAGATACGTCGCTTGATAGCCAGAGCACCCTCCGGTCTGTTTCTCAGCGCGTATCGGAGGAGGGGGATGAGGATGAGGAGGAAGAGGAGGAGAATGTCGGCGAGACAGTAGAGGGTACCAGTGCTCAGTCCTTAACTCTTGAGCGTGTATGGGCTGAAGAGGAGGACTTGGAGGAGGAGGAGGAAATGGAGAGTCAGGCCAGTGAGGAGAGGGAATTCTTACGTGTTGGGACTCTGGCGCACATGGCAGACTTCATGTTAGGGTGCCTATCCCGTGACCCTCGCGTTAGAAGCATTTTTTCAAACACCAATTACTGGGTGTTCACTCTCCTGGACCCACGGTACAAGCAGAACCTTTCCACTCTCATCCCTGCAGAGGAAAGGAGTATGAGAGTGAATAGATATCAACAGGCCCTGGTGCACAAGCTGAAACAATCCTTCCCATCTGACGCCGCTAGCGGCAGAGGGCATGGTTCTGTGGGCCAAGTAACGAGGGAGAGAAGCCGAGCAGGCAGCTTGTCCAGCACTGGCAGGGGAACGCTCTCCAAGGCCTTTGCCAGTTTTATGTCACCCCAGCAAGACACTGTCACCTGTCCCCAGTCTAGGCAGAGTAGGGGGGAGCTGTACAGAAAGATGGTGAGGGAGTACCTAGCTGACCATACCAACGTCCGTAGCGATCACTCTGCTCTATACAACTACTGGGTTTCAAAGCTGGACACGTGGCCTGAACTGGCGCTGTACGCCTTGGAGGTGCTGGCCTGCCCTGCCGCTAGCGTGCTGTCAGAGCGGGTATTCAGTGCAGCTGGTGGCGTCATCACCGATAAGCGTACACGCCAGTCAACTGACAGCGCTGACAGGCTGACGCTTATTAAAATGAACAAAGCCTGGATTTCACCGGAATTCAAATCTCCTCCGGGGGAAAGCAGCTAAAGATTAACATTACTTATGTATCCGATTCCTCTTCTCTACTCCTCCTACTCCTCCTCCTCCTCCATGTCGTCTTTGCCTAACGCTGACCAAAAAAAAGCCATTTTTTAGAGGTCCAACTGGCACTCTTTCACCACAATTTTTCAGGAGGGCCCCCTACAGGCCATCTCTTCAAACAATTTTTCAGAGGTCCACCTACAGGCCCTCTCTCCAAACAATTTTTCCGGAGGTCCACCTACAGGCCCTCTCTCCAAACAATTTTTCCGGAGGTCCACCTACAGGCCCTCTCTCCAAACAATTTTTCCGGAGGTCCACCTACAGGCCCTCTCTCCAAACAATTTTTCCGGAGGTCCACCTACAGGCCCTCTCTCCAAACAATTTTTCCGGAGGTCCACCTACAAGCCCTCTCTCCAAACAATTTTTCCGGAGGTCCACCTACAGGCCCTCTCTCCAAACAATTTTTCCAGAGGTCCACCTACAGGCCCTCTCTCCAAACAATTTTTCCGGAGGTCCACCTACAGGCCCTCTCTCCAAACAATTTACGTCTTTTTCCTATCTTTCTCTCTCTCCAAACTATTTTTCCGGATAGCTGCCATATACGGTAATAAACTGAGAAGAATACAGAGAACACATGCCACACTTGATCAAGCTCATAATTTACGACTGTACCGGTTGATGCTAAATTTTTAAGTTGGGGTCCTGCATCGTCATTCACTGAATTTCACTGATCTCCTCAACGTCTCCTCAAAGAACCGAAAGACCATTGTGGAGAGAGCGGCACAGCTCGCCATCAAAGTGACGAACCCCAACACCAGACTGCGCAGCGAAGAGAACGAATAAATATCTCTGTGGTTATTTGTGCTAAATAAATGTTAAATAAAAAAAAAAAAAAAAATTGATCTGTTCCTGATCCACCCAAATTGAATCTGTCCCATCATGAGAAAGTCCCCCAAAGGAGTCCCCACTGTAACTTGCTTCCCATACAACTAACTCACCCCCCGACACCTGTGTCTCGCCATTGTCCACCACCTCCTCAGACAACACTGGTAAACCCCCACTGTCAGCACACGGAAACTGCAAAAGGTCTTGCGAATTGGGGCAGAGAATGTTCTGGGGTAGCACATCAGAGAAGGGGTGACTATGGGGTTCCAGGGAGTACGTAACCACATGCAATCTCCATCTAAAAAGTCATACTGAGGCTCACCACCATGCTTTACACTGCAATCTTATTACTGAGGCTCACCACCATGCTTTACACTGCAATCTTATTGAAAGACAGACAATCAGGGGTTCACCGCCAGGTTGTCAGGCAGTATTTTTAAGTGGGTCACCATTACCGTGTCCCTGAAAATTGCCTTGGGGTCATCGCCAGACTATTTTTATGAAAGGCCATGGGGTTCTATACACACAGTGCTGACGGAAGCCCATCAGCCTTTCTAAACACAATTGAATCTGTCCCATCATGAGAAAGTCCCCCCAAGGAGTCCCCAATGTAACTTGCTTCCCATACAACTACCCCACCCCCCGACACCTGTGTCTCGTCATTGTCCACCACCTCCTCAGACAACACTGGTAAATCCCCACTGTCAGCACACGGAGACTGCAAAAGGTCTTGCGAATTGGGGCAGAGAATGTTCTGGGGGTAGCACATCAGAGAAGGGGTGACTATGGGGTTCCAGGGAGTACGTGACCACATGCAATCTCCATCTAAAAAGTCATACTGAGGCTCACCACCATGCTTTACACTGCAATCTTATTACTGAGGCTCACCAACATGCTTTACACTGCAATCTTATTGAAAGACAGACAATCAGGGGTTCACCGCCAGGTTGTCAGGCAGCATTTTTAAGTGGGTCACCATTACAGTGTCCCTGAAAATTGGCGGTGATGGACCTTCGTTGCACCTAGTTGGGTGCTTCCCTAACATGTGATGGGCATGTGCCTCGCCTTTCTTGGTCTGGGTGAGCACAATTGCCATGAGGGTAACCACCAGGCTGTTGCCTGAGAATTTGGGGTAATGGTGGGATTAGGCAGCCTCAGAGGCATCCATGCATGCTGCCCCTGCTGTTTCCTGTCCATTTCCGTGGTGTTTTCATCATTTTCTGAGGTTTCCAGGTTTTCACCCAGCCTTTCCTAGGCAGAGCCTTGGTCCCCTGCAAAAAATGCTCGAGTCTCCCATTGACTTCAATGGGGTTCGTTATTCGAAACGAGCACCCGAGCATCGGGAAAAGTTCGACTCGAATAACGAGCACCCGAGAACACTATTGCAGCCTATGGAATTCATGCCTTAAGGAACTTTCCCAAGGTCCCAGGCTGTAATTGCAACCAATTGAAGACCTGCAATTTCACCATAGGTGCTCCAATCAGAAGGCAAAGTAGCTCCCTCTGCCCATCCCCACAGATGCCACGATCGCTACTGACCAAAGCACCCAAGGGGTTAAATGACTGGGATCCGTGTTATCTCCTGCCGCGTATGGAGCGGGCTCAGTGCATGAGCCCGCTCCATACATTTACACTGCAACACAATATAACTGTACATCATGGTGCGTGTAAGAGTTAACGGAAATGTCTACTTGGAAACCAATTTTGTTCTTTTGTGGTCCAATTCATATAAAAACAAAAAATGAAGAATTGTGCTCCTTACAAACTAAAAATACTTTTTCAATTGGTCTTTATCAAAAATTTTCAGCCCCTTTCTCTGTACAGCGTTGAGTTTCTGTGTATTTGCATGGTAGCAGTCTGTTTAAACTGTGTCCGGTCGGGGTACTCAGCTGATGGCTATGTATAGCACTTTTTTCTAAATTCCTGCAGCTTATAAACACTCAATATAGCTCTATTCTTATCACACTGACAAGCATGCAGCTTACATAAGTGTTTATGAGCTGTTAGGAGTACAGAGATGAGGGCTATACATAGCCGTCAGATGAAACTTACAAATTATTATTGTACTTAAAAAATGATTCTTAGCCCAAAATGAGTAAAATGCAACAATAAAAAAATTGCCCCTGAATGTGTTCACAGCCTTATAATAAAACCCTCCAGCAGAGGTGCAGCTAAAGGCTCATTGGTCCTAGTGCAAAATATCAGCTCAAACTCCTCCCCACCGGTGACAAAACCAAAGTGTAAGGCTAAGTACACCTTTGGGGCCAATTTTTTTTATTATTACATTACACTTATTCTGAGCTAAAAATATTTTTTTTCAATTGGTCTTTATTATGATATAATCTGTAGTGAATGCAATCTTCTCATCAGAGACTGTAATTCTGAGTTATCCCCTCTCTTCTTATTGTAGCTGTGTCATGTGACCAACTCCCTGACCCAGGCCAGGAAGCCAGTTACTGCTCTATTCATTCCTATGAGACTGAAAGTGAGGCTCCCATAGGAATGCATAGAGAATTAGACTTCCTGTCCACACATAAGATACTGTGTGAGTTGGTGGGTCTGATTCCTAGTCACATGACACAGATGAGAAACATCAGGGAGATATAACTCAAAAATACAGCCACTAGTAAGTACATGGCATTCACTACAGATTACATCTTGTACATTTCTAGCAGGACATGGAATAAAAATTTTTGCCGGAGTTCTTCTTTAACAATATGGAATCCTTTTTTTCTGTACAGGGCTGACATGTTCTACTAGCTGCCTGTGGATTTTTGTCAATTCCGTCATCTGAGCAGCAGATGGACAGTTTATCTCTTCTCTCTCACATCTTAAACACTCATTAAAGGAAATCTGTCACCAGGATAATTGCTATTGAAGAAAAGCCATAGTCTAATAGCACTGAGTATGCCCCTCTGGGCACCTTACTGACTCATTTGTATACCAAATAAACTGGATTTTCAGAAGATAGAAAACATCTATTGCTGAAACAAAGGCACATCTGGAAATAAGGTACTAGGTGCTATTAGGCGATGGCTTTACTTCAACAGCGATTATCCTGGTGACAGATTTCCTTTAAAGCTCAGTCCTTACCTACTGATAAGAATGTGGCTTAAATAAGTGTGGCTTAAATAATGACCTCTCAGTAGTTTAGAAATAAGGTTCATTAGATGACAGCACAAAGTGAAAGCACCAGTCACAGACTTAGAAAAACAGTTAACCCTTTGTGACTGAACAACTCAATATTTTTAATAAAGGCCAATTGAAAATATGATTTCTAGCCCAAAAAAAGTTAAATGCAATCATTAAAAAAATTGACTCCAAAGGTGTACATAGCCTTTAAGTTTGTTTATTTCTGTGAGAATTTGGGAAAGAGGGGTGATTGTTGTCAAAGGTATCGATCGGAGCCCCGTGATTTTTCCATAGAGCGTCCTCCATCTGTCTAACCGCACAGATGCCACAGTCACTACTGACAGCGGCATCTGAGGAGTTAAATGCTCGGATGCTTTTTTTATAATGAAAAAATGATCCAAAAAGTATCCTTTTTGGTGGCAAATTCCTTCTCTGTCTCCTAACCTGTACAATAGGGGACACCACTTTGTGCAATTTGTCTGAAACAAGTAGCAAAAATTTCAGATTCTCTTGAAGGGCTTGGCCACTTTCTGTTTACTATTGACAAATGTGCTTTTAAGGTGACTACTACACTTACTACACTTACTAATATAGCCTTTATTGAAATTCTTTTCTATGTTTCATAAGGTATACCACTCGTTTGCCAAGTCTTTTGTGCTGACCACACAGAGGTCTTGTCCATAAGATGGCTGCTGGTGGACGGTCATGTGACCAGACACATCACTCAGCCTCCTCCATTTAAACACACAGCACCTACACTAAACTCCTAGAAGTGCAAGAGCAGATGGCAGGTACAGTGTATCTGAAGGAAGAAGGCGTCACATGGAGCTGATTTGCCTGGTCACATGACCCTTCATCAGCAGCTATTTTATGGACAGGATCTCTGTGAGGACAGCACAAAAGACTTGGCATACCTTACAAAATATAGAAAATAGTGCAGAATATAAAAAAAGTCTATATTACTAAATACCATATAGTCATTAGAAACACATTGATAAACAGTAACCAGGAGGTGGCCAACCCCTTTAAATCCAAATTTTCAGGAAAATTCGTAACTACTTTGATTAGCTTAGAATAGTTTTGTTCATCTCTAACTTGTGGCCTTGGTTCTTATCTTAGGAAATGAATGTATCGTATCCCTCAACCGTTGCCTGCTGGAGGTACACCCAGGAGTGACCCAAGGGTGTCCTCCTCCTCTCATCTTGGATGTTCTCTAAAACAACGCACAGGGATTTCAAGAAATCAATCCAAAATGGGCTGGACTCCCCCAAAAAAACATGTACGGACCTGGGTTGAGGAATGGGGGGGGTGGGCTGGGGTGTATAGAAGGGTACTGAGAGGTTGGTGGAGGGACCTAATGCTGCAGCTTGGGGTAATTCCTGGGTATTGGTTCTGAGAAACTCTGGGGCTATGGTGGAGGATGGGATGACCATAGATATAATAATGAGTCCTGGTAACCATATTCATTTATTTGTGTGTACAGTATATGATGGGCTTATTTATATGCATTATATAGCACCATTATTTACTATTAACAGTATATACCTGCATTATTTATGTCAAATATGTCCATGTGCTTATTCATGTGATGTGTACATAGTTGTATACAGAAAGACACTTTGGTTCTGTCACCGGTGGGGAGGAGTCTGATCTGATATTTTGCACTAGGACCCATGAGCCTTTAGCTGCACCTCTGCTGGAGGGTTTTATTATATGCTGTAGACATTTATGTAGGACTGGGGGGGAAGGTGAATTATATGTTAGATGTCTGTAGGAATACAATACATAATACATGTCAGTGGAATAACAGATGGGATGTACTATGGGGGAGATTTATTAAACTGGTGTAAAGTAGAACTGGCTCAGTTGCCCATAGCAACCAATCAGATTCTCACTTTTATTTATCACAGCTCCTATGGAAAATGAAAGGTGGAATCTAATTGGTTACTATGCCAGTTCTACTTTACCCCAGTTTGATAAATCTCCCCCTATGTGTAAGGGAGATGTGTATGGGCTTTATAATATTCTCACTTATGATGTGATGGATATAAAATTCAGTATAGAAGGATCCCATAGGCTTTATAGACACTCAAAACAACCCAAGGCATGGACTGAGAAACAGATATCTCTGATCATCCATCACAGTGACTTTATAAGAAATCCAAACATGCATCACTCAGCTCTAATCTTTCACAATGGCCTTACCAGTTGCCGATGAATCGGGGGTCACCCTGCTCAATGTTGACAGTGGTGCTGGGATCCACATAAAATCCGATAAGAACTCCGCCTAACAAATAACCAGCTGCTGGACCAAGGGCACCCATGACGTACATGATTGCTGCAAAACATAATCCAGAAATATAATATCAGAAAAAGCAACTCCACAAAAAGCACATAAAAGGAAATATCACCATTTTCCATTTTCCTTAAAATGACCCATGTGATATGATAACTTCAAGTCTTAACAATTCAGATTTTTTTTTTTTGCTCCTGAAGCGGATAAGTCTCTGAAGACATTCTGAAATGATCCACAGCCATTCTTCATATTACATCTAGGCAGATTATATTGTCAGGAGAGCAAAAAATCCAAGGGGAACTGGAATCTTTTGGTCACCTCAGAAACAAAACTGCATCATAGATTTATGACCCTGCCTAATATTATCTGTTTTGGCCTCAAAGGACCAGTCAAAATTTCCTGATTCAGAGTTACATTTTCATAAGAAAACTGTAGGTTTCGTCTTACAACAACCATCCCTTTCTATACACCTTTGTAGGCCATATGGACCTCTTAGAAGGCATCTCCCACATGTGACCCCCCCCGCTATAGCCAGAATAGAGAGCCGCTATCAGATTCATAGTTAAGGCTGCTAAGCACCAATTCACAATCTAGAAAAGGCCCACAATTTTTACATGTAAATTACAGTTCTCGTCTGGGGCAGTGTGAGCATTACACTTCAGGATGAGGTGTGACCGCAACCTCACTGATATGTCCTGCTAAGGTGGACCAGGCCTTCAGCAGACATGTATGGTCAGATGTTGCATTACCCAGAGATAACAGCTGATAGCCAGGGCTTATAACTGTAGAAAACTGTAATTATGTGAAAGTAGAACTAGGTCTGTATGGGCATTCAGGCACTGAATGTGGACATCCATGGACTGCAATGAGAGGTCTTGACAATGATGAGGAACTAAAATGTTTCATAACATCATAACACAAAAATGACTGGATAGCATTGTTCAATATTATACAGTATACTGAGTCACGAGTCAGCATATTATCAGTTCTAAAATCAGTCCTACTTCCCAGAAGGTAATTTCGCAGTCCCGTGCTCTAGGTCCAGTTTCATAACAAATTAATCTACAAAGACAACCCCCTTTTATGAATAAGCAGCCATTGCTCAGATCCAGCTTTTGTAACTCCAGGAAATGAGCGCTTATGGCCTGGAGAAGCTGCTTCTTGATATATATTGTGAGCGAAATTACAATGATCTCCATCTTGTCTTTGTTCTTGTAAGCTTACTCCATACCATGACATGTACTGATCATGTCAGATTTTAACACTAAGCAATGGGGCCTGTCATTGTCTTCCTTCTGCACCTATCTAATTAGCCATGGAATTATACTGAAAATATATAAACGTAAAAACTGGTAGCTCAGCCCCTTTTTAACAATGGCCGTAGCTGCCGGTTGCCACAAATAGTTCCCATGGATTGCAATGTTTAACTGTTTTTTTCACAGCCCGTTCAGACGGCTGTATTATTGTGGGTCCGCAATAATGCGGACCCGCAATACTATGGCTGCTGCCCGGCGTGTGTTCCGCACGCTCGGAACACACGGCTGGGTTCCCCATTCAAAATGCCTATACTTGTCCGCTATTGCTAGGGCATGCTTTATCTTTTTATGAGAAGGCACAGAGCTGGCTCCGTGCTGCAGCTGCCCACTCCCATAGAGGTGAATGGGGCCGCATCTATTCCGCAAGATCTTTAACAAGATCTGCTTGTTTAAGAGGGACCAGAGATTTGAGTGAGGGTTGTGGACAGCTGTAAAAGAGAACTAGAGTTGGGAGAATTCACGGATTTGGGATGTCATATACCTATGGATTTCATCATGAAGATTCTTCAATATTGGGTCTTCTCTACATATTCAACATCCCAGAAAAACTGAAGGTACTATAAAAGGATCCTATATGTGCACTTAACTTGTATTCTCCAAAAACTGAATACCAAAGGTCCAAAAATAATATTAAAATAGCAGTTTATTTTCAGATACCGAGGGGACATTTCTTCCTAAGGTTCTCCGCACATTGCTGATGCACAGTTATTCACTGAGCCACTTAGCTGGCTTGCAGAAATCTGGCAGCAGCAACAGGCATCTGAAAGGAGATCTCATCCTGGTGTGACAAAGTGCCTAATCAAAAGAACTAAAATTCACTTTATAAACTACATACAAACTACTACGCAATACTGGATACACATATCTATCTATCTATCTATCTATCTATCTATCTATCTATCTATCTATCTATCTATCTATCTATCCTTCCAACCATCCATCTGTCCATCCATTTTATCTATCTTCTATCATCTATCTATCCATATATCTCTGACTATCACGTAGCTATATCTATCTATCTACGGATATGCCATCAAAGGAGTTGTGCACCTTCCTGAGCAGACCTGTGAAGAGAAGCCTACTTACCTGTGTACTGGCACTGGCTCCTTCATTCCACGACCTCAGCTGCTCTGCTGGGCTTCCTATTTGACGCTGCTGCAGCCAATCGCTGGCTGCAGTGGTGACCTGCTCCCCTTGCATCACATAACCATTTGACACAACGCAAGGAGAGATGGTCGAGGCTGCACCCAGCGATTGGCTGCAGCAGCGTCAAACAGGAAGTTTACATCCATAGAGACCATCGGAGCAGCTAAGGCCATGGAGTGCAGGAGCCAGGAGCATGCCCCAGGAAGCAGGTAAGTATGCTCCCCCCTCCCCCGCCAAAGTTGCACAACCCCTTTAATGTCTCATCTCCAGGATCCACACCTAACTCGATCAAAGGGGGCCTCCTGTCTCCTGCCCCATCTGATGATATGGCCTCTACACCCAGGCACAGAGTGAATGGAGAGAATATACCATAAACGTCTACAAGGGGGATACCCCTTTAAACGTCCATTGAGGCAGTAGCAGCCTATGATGTTTGCTTCATTAGCCTGGGCTTCTGTAGGTTTCTAAAGGGCAGAGTAAAAGCATGTTTATAATGAAATGTTAGTAAAAGGGACGTAGTTTCCGGCAGAGATCTGTTTAGTCTGCTGTCTGACCTCCTAGTAATAAGAAAATGAATTAAACCGCTAGACCTGGTTGTCAGGCAACTTGCTGACTCACCAAAGCTGCCGAGCGACCGGCAGTGTTACCACGATGTGATTAGTAATATCGCTCAAAGCGATTATATATGGAGTGAGGTCAAAAGGAGACCTGCATGTTTATAATAATGGAGGGTAACAAATACGCTTGATATATGCCTTTAAAAAAAAACATCACGTCTCCTGTCATGTCTGTTTTAGGAACTACTTGCATTCCGCACGCACATCCAAATGTCACATGCCTGCAAAACTCGGCATGCAGTTATATCCCATGCAGAAATGTAAATGATTACACGTGTAGTCTGATTAGATCTTACCACAAGATAGTGTAAAAGTGCTTCCCCCTCTGCCCTATAAAAAGGCTTTCAGAGGCTACTTTTGGGTAGTGTACCTCTTGGTGAGAGATCATTGACTGCTAGACAGAAACCTGGACTTCTACAAACTGGAACCATATAATCTTTAGCAACTAATCCAGGTTCTGTTTGGGATCTGTTGACAGTCAGATAGAAGTATGGCAGCCTCATGGTGGGCGCTTCAATCCTGCCTCTGCTGTGGAGCGACACTCTGTCCCAACTGCTGGTTGCGGATCTGTGGAGCCATCACATACGACAGTCGGTCACCTTTAGTAGTGATACGAGGGACACTAACTGCTCCGCTATATGTGCAGGACATCCTACCGCCACATGTGTTCCTCTCATAGCAGGGCTTCCAGGTGGCGTTTTTCAGCAGTATAATGCTCACCACACACAGCAAGGGTTTCCCAGGAACATCTCTGAAGGAAGACAGTTCCATGTCCTGCCCGATCTCCAGATTTATCATCAATCAAGCCTTTATGGGACCAGCTGGGACATCAGCTTCAATAACCTACAAGTATGCAGGATCTACAGGACCAGCTATAACATCTCTGGGCAAATGTGTCACAGGTTACCATATGGAACCTGTATGCCTCCTTGTTGAACTGTATCTCACCTTGTATCCAGGCTAGAGGCCGTATCTCATCTTGTATCCAGGTTAGAGGCCTATATCATCTTGTATCCAGACTAGAGGCCGTATCTCATCTTGTATCCAGGCTAGAGGACGTATCTCATCTTGTATCCAGGCTAGAGGCCATATCTCATCTTGTATCCAGGCTAGAGGCCGTATCTCATCTTGTATCCAGGCTAGAGGCCGTATCTCATCTTGTATCCAGGCTAGAGGCCATATCTCATCTTGTATCCAGGCTAGAGGTGCCCAACAGGGTCCTGTAGCCGCCTTTCAATTGTACATTTTCCCCAATAAACTTCTCCTTTTGCTCAAATATTGTAATCACTTAAAGGGGTTATCCAGTAATTAATATTGATGACCTAGCCTCAGGACAGGTCATCAATATCAGATCGGTGGGGGTCCAACACTCGTTCAGCTGTTAGAAGAAGCTGGCACTCCGTGAGCACCGCGGCCTCTTCCTAGGCCATGTGATGTCACCATACATCAGTCACATGGTCTAATTTCAGCTCAGCCCATAGAAGTGAATGGGGCTGAGCTGCAATACCAAGCACAGCCACTATACTATGTGTGGCGCTGTGCTTGGGAGACATGCTGGATCAGCATGAAAGCTGGGTGTCGGACCCCACCCATGTGATACTGATGACCTATCCTGAGGGTAGGTCATCATTATATATTACTGGATAACTTCTTTTAAATATATCATCATTACATTCACATATAAAAAGTTTCATTCCATATCAACACCTCCTTCATGGTGCATTATTTTTTCAATGCGTGTAATAACAATTCCGGACCATCTTCTCATATAACTCTATGTTGTGCCATTCTTCTATTATTCCTACTAAAATCTTATGAATGGATTGCCAGTAGTCTGCAATAAAGGTCCAGCAGGGTGTTACCAGTTGGAGGTGTGTCTCTGCACAAATACCCAATCAGTGCTGCCAGCAGCAGACTATGCAGGGACACAGTCCCAACCGGTAACGCCCTGATGGACCTTCATTGCAGACTGCTGGCAATTCCTTCACAAATAAATATAGAGGAACGGCACAACATAGAGTCATAAGAATAGAGGCTCCAGAATTGTTATTACATGGGGAATGCAAGTAGTTACTAAAAATAGACATGTCAGGAGGATGTCTGCAGGATGTACAATTTGCCTTTACCCGTTTTATTTATGTGCTCTGTATCTCAATGAACGCAGACATATTCATAAAGTGAGATCCCTCATATCTCAGCTAGGGGGCATCATTATGACAACAGCCTCATGCTTTAGCAAAAAGTGACCTTACAATAGAAACCAATGACAGCTCAGACTTCCTAAAAAGCACTGGAAAAGTGCATTCAGAATTCGTTGATATGGGCCACAGGGAGGTTTGTCAGACAGTGATAATCATAGACCCTACTAAGTACAATAGAAAGGCTGCCAATCTCACTTACACGCACCGGGAACACAAATGGTTAGAACAAGTGTTTCCTTTTATAGATCCAAAATGTTCTGCCAATGCATTTCACACAAACATCTATCCTCAGGATAGGTCATCAGTATCTGATCGTATGGGTCAGACACCCGAGACCCCCGCCGATCAGCTGTTTGAGAAGGCACCAGCGCTCACAGTGGCGCTGTGGCCTTCTTGCAGCTTTTCCTAGCCCAGTGACAACATTTATTGGTCACGTGGCCTAGGTGCAGCTCAGTGCCATAGAAGTGAATGGGGCTGAGGGCGATCCCAAGAACAGCCGCTATATAATGTACAATGCTGAGCTTGGTGAACACAGAGAAAACCGCAGCACTCACAGGATCGTCAGTGCCTTCTCAAACAGCTGATTGGCGGGGGTCCCCACCCATCCGATACTGATGACCTATCCTGAGCCTAGGTCATCAGTTCTAAAATCTATATGCCACCCATTCACATAAAAAATGTCACATGTTTAGTTTTTTTGGAAGACAGTAGCGCAGTAGGCTACACTATTCTGCAAACATATGCTGAGGTAAGGAAGGTGAAAAATAGTCAAAAGTATACTCTTTTGGCCCATTAAGTATATTGATACGCCGAGGCATATATGGCATACAGCAAACACGTGATGTGAACAGGCCCTGGTATCTGATATAGCATACTCTCCAAATGTGGCACACGTCGGTAATATACCGTACTGAAGTGAAAAAACATGGAAATGAGGAGGCCTCTTCCTCTTCACATCTCTGCCACATACAGGGGAAAGCTACCCAAAAGAATTAAAAACACTTCAGAATATGTTTTCCTTTCATGCACTAGAGTTCCTTTACCTCATTTTCCCAACTTTTTTAGAAAATGAAAAGTTTTGTCATATGCATTTTTCATATTCCGGAACTGAGCATAGCCATCCATTAAGGACAGGTGTATGCAGTATCTGGAACCTCTCCCCTGCAGACAGCTGCGACGTGCAGGAAGAGCCGCAGCCAGCGAGCACAAGGCACCCGGGAGCTCCCCTGGGCTTGAAGGGTTCCATCACAACTCTATTATTTTTAGGTTTATTTTTTGCTTTGTACATAATGCAAAATACACAATGTAACAGGAGGAATAAAATAACATTGTAAATCTGATGACCTCACCGAAACGTCTGTCTACAACCACGAAAAAATCCATAATACACTTAAAGGGAACCTGTCTTCAACTTTATGTTGCCCATACTAATGGCAGAATAAAGTAGAGACAGGTGAGTTGATTTCAGCAGTCTGTCATTTATAAGTAAAAAGTAAGTGGTTGCTAAGGACCAACATCACAATCATTGCAGACTAGGTCTGAAAAAGAGTGACGGCCACCGGAGTCATCGTTATTCATAAATTCCTGCTCTCCTGCCCACCTGCTGACAACTGACAGTCTTCTACCTAGTTTTCTCCCTTCCTCTGTAGGAGAGAACTGACAATCATCAGAAGATGGGCAGGAGAACAGGAGTTTAGGAATAACCATGACTCTTCTCAGGTAGATTTGACTCTTTTCCAGGCCCAGTCTGTAATGATTATGATGCTGGTTCTCTGCAACCACTTACTTTTAGCTCATAAATGACACACCGCTGAAATCAGCATTTATGTCACAATTTTATGCTGCCCTCAGTGAGGTCTGCATAAAGTTGATGACAGGTTCCCTTTAAGGTGGATTAACACTGCCTGACTGTCGGGCGGATCCTATGGGACTGAGTTATTTCCCAATAACCTGTCCATGTAAATGTGCAGCCAATCACCCAATAAATGAATGAAACGGGTGAAACAATCTTTCATGCAGATCATCGTTTCTGGGCAGCAGATTGTGCTGTGTGAACAGTAGCCATCAATTCTCCACATCAAGTGGTAGGAATAATGCATGTAAATGCAGGTTTTTCCACCCAATGATTAGCAGGCAGGAACCGTTCCTTCCCGCCAATCGCCTGCTGCATCGGGCCGTGTAAACCCATCTTTAGAGTAGGTGACACACGGAGCCTGTCGCCTTGTGCTTCCGCCATAAACTACTGCAGCAGCCAGCTGTTACATTAATATGAATACATTTGCAAAATTCCCACACTACTGGAAACAACATGGTCAGAGATTTATCAGGAGAGGAATTTGAATGGGGTCCGCGATCCGCATCCGAGGGCCCGCACCGCAAAAAAGTAGTGCCTGCGCTACTTTTTTGCGGTGCGGAGGCACGGCCAGAAACACCATGGAAGCACACTGTAGTGCTTCTGTGGTGTTCCGATCCGTGCCTCTGCTCCGCATCTCCCGGATCGCGGACCCATTGAAGTGAATGGGTCCGCGATCCGTGATGCGGGCTGCACACGGCCGGTGCCCGTTTATTGCGGACCCGCCGTATGCGGCCCGCAGCACGGGCACGGCCAGCACACGTTCGTGTGCATGAGGCCTTATACCTTATGTCTGTGGCGGTTGTCATCCGGGTTTTGGCTCACAATCACTGATGGTAATCACTGACCAAAACACTGACGTGTGAAAAATGCATTACTTTGCACCAGTCATCTAATAAACCTTATCTCTAAATAACTAAAAGGTCATAAACACTTACTAAAGGGACATTCTTATCAGTAACATAAGAACTGAGATGTAATGAGTGTTTATAAGGTCATAGATCAGATAGATAGCCTGCTGCTAGAGAATCCCAAGGCTATACAGAGAAAGTAGCTCAAAATTTTCAATAAAGACCAGTTGATTTTTTTAGCTCACAATGAGTACAATGCAATAATGAAAAATGCCCCAAAGGTGTCCATAGCCTTAAAGCCTAACATTTCTGTCTTGAGAAGTTATTCCACTTTCTACACTACCGCTTTACTACAGTAAGACTGCAGTGAAAATCTTTGTGACTTTTTAAAAAGTTGATAAATCTGGAGTGGAACTAATGAAAGGGGTTTTCTAGGAGTTTACTATTGATGGCGTATCCTCAGAATGGGTCATCAGTATCAGATCAGTGGAGGTCCAATTCCTGGCACCTCATTCCCCCAAATTAGCTGTTTGAAGAGGCATTCCGGTAAGAACTGAAGCTTCCTCATGGCATACCAACCACAGTGCTGTACATTGTATGGCAGCTGTACTCAGGGCCGGTCTTGGCATTTCTGGGGCCCTAAGCGAAGTTATGTCCGGGTCCCCCCCCCCCAATGACGCGTCACGCCCCTGATGACACGCCCTCGGATGACACGCCCCCCCACACGTCAAAGACTTTTTTAACAATAAAATACTGTCAAACAATTAACAATTAACTCACTGTTAATTTTTTCCACACTTATCGTATATCACTCTCCTATCTGTTTTTCACACACTTGTCTTAGATCAGTGTTTTTCGCACACTTGTCTTATATCAGTGTTTTATATTAGTGTTTTTCACACACTTGTCTTATGTCGGTGTTTTATATTAGTGTTTTTCACACACTTGTCTTATATGATTCTCCTGTTTGTCTCTGTGTCTCCTGTTTTATTTCTCTCTGTCCCTTCTCTATCACTATTCACTATATATTACAGTCAAGTCAACTACCCTGAGCTGGCTGTCTTTGTCACTGAAGATCCAGCAGCTGCAGCCTGCAGCAGCACTACTACTCCCAGTCCTCCTGGCTCCTGACTCTCTCTACCTCAGTGCTGTGCTATATAATTTTAAAATCAGATTCACACACAGCATCAGCACAGCTCCCTAGCTCCTAACTACCTGGTCTGCACTAGACTAACATGGAGGATGCCCTCCTTGCGCTTTTTTACTAAAATTACGTCAGCAGCATGTCCCAGCTCTTCATTGGCTGAGCTGGGGCACGTGCTGGAGCCTGGGACACTGAAGCGCAGCCGCAGAGTTTGTGTTCTGCTGTGCGGACCGGCCTCTCTGCGGCTGCGCGAGCTTCCTGCTACACTTCCGGACTTGAGAGTGAGTGGATGCGGTGCGCGCAGCCACAGTGAGGCCGGTCCGCGGCGGACAAATGCAGTAAGTGACAGCTGGGCAGGCGGTCTTGGGCACCGGCACAAGAGCGGAGCGTGGGGGCCCCCTTGGACGTCGGGGGCCCTACGCAAATGCATAGGATGCGTGGTGCCCAAGACCGCACCTGGCTGTACTTGGTATTACAGCTTAGGCTGATTCATTTGAATGGGACTGAGATGCATATAGGCCATGAGACCAATGAATGAGACATCACTGGCCTAGGAAGAGGCTGCGGTGCCGAAGTCAGATTCCCACTGATCTGTTATTATCATCAATATTAAATTCCCAGAAAACCCATTTAAGCCACCCACATCCACTTTCCCATCTACTTTTTAAAATTGGAGTAGTGTAAAAATGCAAAATGTCGCAAAATCGTTGCGCAAATAAGCCCAAAAAATCCTAATTTGCAACATTTTCAATCCAAAATTCTGGGTGCAGGGCTTGAAAAATTCCCCCCTTGCCTTTTAGGGTCTAAGATTACAGCATGCCCGATCCATTGTAATTAGAAGAAACCTAGAGGCCTAGACCGAACAAATATAATGAATGCCACAGATGGAATATTTGGTATTTTTACATTACATAATCATACCATCAATGTCAACAAGTCATTTCCCCTGAGATCAGAGCCAACAGCTACACCCAGCGTAATAAGCAGCTACAGGACTACATATGACACAAACCTAACTGAAGAAACGTCTACTATTTAACACCACATCGGGGGAAAGGGAAAGAAAAGTGCTAACTCAGCCCTGCTGCCCCTCCATTCTCAGGATTGGTGGGGGTCCCAGAGGTGAGACTCCCACCAATGATAAGGTGACTGCTTGTCCTAGCGACATGAGAATAACCCTTTTATCGTCATGGTGCAAGGAAAATTTCCACAACTTTGTTATATAATATTTTATGGAATACCACTCCATTTTCAAGACCCCTGCATGTTGTCAGTGAATGGTAAACTCCCAGTTCCTATTTGAAACTTAACCCAGCTGAGATTGTGCTTCAGTTTTAGCAAACACATCAGCAGTGCAGATTTCAGCTGACAGACTAGAATAGATACCATTGTGACAAATGCTCAGCTGTGAGACATATCAAGTATGTAGTTTCAGCCTCTGAACATAAACCAGCATGTTGTCATTCACTGAAAGTAAACAGAGATATTGAAAATGGTACTGAGGTACCAGCCAGTACCAAAGCGGGCAATGCTAGGGAGGTTCGTCCCCGTCGCAACCTACTATTGGCTTCGACCCCCGTCCGATCGGCAGATGTTTGGATCCGCGCGACAGGGAGATGTAGCGGCGGCCGTGCGGAAATCAGGTGCGACACGGGTGCCGGGGAGCGGGGTAAGTATAACCTGTATGAGGTGCCCGAGCATTTTGGGGGGCATTATAGGGGTTGGATTACCACTTTAACTACAAAGTTTTTTAATCGACTTTGGATCTATGATCGCTCAAGCCTAGTCATCAATATCAGAGTGGTGCGGATCTGACACCCAGCACCCCTGCCAATCATCTCTTTCAAGCAGCCATTGAAGCCAGAAACTTTACAGTGGATGGAACCAGAAGCAGAAGGCGCCATACAATGTGTAGTGGCCAAACCAGGTATTACAGCTACCATTCACATCAACGGGAGCAGACCTGTAGTACTCCAACCCCAGAAACTACACAATGAAAGGAGCCTTCTGTCTACTATATAGTTTACGGCATCGGGGTGTAGGGGTGCCAGGAGTTGGACCTCCACCGATTTAATATTGATGACCTATCCTGAAGAGAGGCCATCAACATGTCAGTCCTGGAAAACCCCTTTAAAGGGGTTCTCTAAAATTGGGAACCAATGAACGGGCATGGTGTAAAAGAAAAAACAAAAAGGAGTCACCAGTTCATAGCATTGGATCAGATATGTGGCAGGTCAGCATGTAATTCTTCATTACCCCTGCAGTGGGTGTTGTAAGGAAAATGTGTGTGAGATGTGAGAAAATGGACGGGATGTGCTCAGCTTACTTCTTTTTAAAGAGGTTGTCTTCATGAGATTTATACAATAGGTAATTTTTTGGTGACGCCTTCCCTTTAAATACACTCAGCAGTAGGTCTAGGCAAAGTCCGTCCACTTGTATTCATGGCAGTGATAGGGAGGCTCGTTTCTTGTTACGTCCCTGCTGACACACTTATTCCGATGTATGAAGTGTTCCCATCGCTACGCATTAAGCCAGGTCCAGCTACTCGATTTGGCATCTGGAAGAGAAACTTGATCTCGTACAGACAGAGCTCATCATGTCCCCCAGCGTTCCCTGGATCAGTCACAATGACATTTTCTAAATACTGCCACTGGTTGAGTTTAGTCATGCTTCCCACCAACCTTGCTAGAAGATTGCATGCCAACCTCTCTGTGCAATGTTGTGGGAAAATAAAATAAATTTACATCCTAGATCTTAAAGGCAATGTCCGGTGGTGTCAGCTGATGCAAGTATTCTGATCTTAAAGGCCATTTGTCCACAGATTTGTATCTATGACACTGACTGACCTGTTACATGTGCACTTGGCAGCTGAAGACATCTGTGTTGGTCCCATGTTCATATATGCCTGCATAGCTGAGAAAAATGATGTTTTAATATCTGCAAATGAGTCTCTAGGAGCAACGGGGGCGTTACCATTACACCTAGAGGCTCAGCTCTCTCTGCAACCAGCTTATTTGCATATAATAAAACTTCATTTTTCTCAGCAATGCGGGCACACATGAAAAAAAGGACCAACACAGATAAATGTTAAATGTTACTTCACTATTGAGGACCCCCACACATAGGGTCTGGACATGGTAGGAATCACCAATTTACTGATCCCTAAAATACTGTACATCTTACATACTCTCCTGTGTAGATTCCTTCTAGTTTATCTGGGCTCCTACATGGTATTCTCAGAGCTTTATTATGGGAATATAAGCAAGCTTCTACAAAGCGTATTTACAGCGACCCAAAGATGACGGTAGTTGAGCAGACCCCTCTCCTATATGTTCTGTAGGGGAGGATGTGGCATTTCCGGGGCTCTTTTGTCTGCCCACTAAGCCCCACTCTCAGCAGTACAGCCTGGGCACTTCTGCTAGTGTTCTACAGTTAGGAAGGGGCCTCCCGGGCCCCTGTGCCACTGAACTGGCTGCACAAGCAGTATGTCTGCCCCTTTAGTTTTTTTAAGCCAAACACTTTTGGCCAGCAGGATGCCCCCTGATCTCTGGGGCCTCAAGCATGTGCTTGGTTTGCGTGGTGGTAAAGTCCACCACTGATGTCATGGCAGCTCAGCTGGGTGGGGTCCAGAAATTTCTCATCATTGCACAGCTTGATCTTGTGTGCTGGTAAATAGTAACTGATTGTGTGAACTTCAGAGAGGGGTCTTTTTCGTAAAATCCCCCTTCCCTAACATGATATTAATCTAGATGGTAGGGTAAAGAACCCAACCTTTGCTTAGGGACAGGGAAACTTTGAAGATCACACAACACGAGTATAACCATAATTTTATGGAACTTTTTTCTTTTTAGAAGTTGGAGGGATCTGGAGTAAAGAAAGTATTACTAAAGGCCATTCAATTTTGAAAGATGGATTCTTCAGAGCTTTTGAAGACTTGAAGCAAGAGTTCTCCTTACATATCAGATACTTCTACCGATACTTACAAGTCTGACACACTGTTACGGAACAGCTCAAACACCCCTACTGGACCATATAGTCACCCGGATTGTTTGACCTTGGACCATATAGTCACCCGGATTGTTTGACCTTGGACCATATAGTCACCCGGATTGTTTGACCTTGGACCATATAGTCACCCGGATTGTTTGACCTTTGACCATATAGTCACCCGGATTGTTTGACTTTGTGTGCCACTTAAAGCTTTGGTCCTTAATAGTTAGGTCAAAATAGCAGGATGACTTGAGAGATCTTACAGACATGGAAAAGCAATCTGTCTTACAAGTAATACCTGTAGTATCTTAATATAATCTTGAATTTTCATTCTCCACAGAGTTTATCATGCCCCTATTTTACTACACAGAGAGATATATAGCTTCCCTAAATGTCAGTAGAACAGATGTGATTGCGTGCTTGTCCTTTGGTGCACCAATTTTTTATGGAGATTTTCCGATACATTAGGGCTTGCTCACACAGCAGATTTTTTTTGCTTGGATTCCAGTTGGAATCCACAATGTTGTTCATATGGCCGCAGATTATTTCCACATGGATTTCTAAATTAGGTTGAGAAGGGTCATGTCCCTCCTTGGCACGGTTTCCATGTGTAAACCGCAGTGGGTATCTGAGCAACTATTAGCCCCATTGATTGGGGTTATGCCCACAGGCAGATCTGTGGCATGCAGAATACAAAACTGTGGCATGTGACCAAAGAATGTGACGTCACTAGCCTAGGAAGAGATTGGGCCTTGTGGCCAATGAATGTTACTGTATGTCACTGGCCTAGGCCATGTGACCAATGAATGTGACGTCACTGGCCTAGGAAGAGATCTGGCCTTGTGGCCAATGAATGTGATGTCACTGGCCTAGGCCATGTGACCAATGAATGTGATGTCACTAGCCTAGGAAGAGACCAGAGTGCTCTGGACTCTTCAAAAAGCTCATCAGTGGTGGTGCCAGGAGATGGAACCCCGCCAATCAGATACTGATGACCTATCCTGAGGATAGGTCATCCATATTCCACTCCCGAAAAAAAAAACTTCAATGCACTCATATGGATATTCCTAGGGTCCAGTTTATAAATTGAAAATAGCTATACAGATCTGGTCCCCTCAAATCTATATGAAGGGCAACGATAAGTAATAACCAGGGCTATCTGTTTCCGATAAGTATAGCAAGAACATCTTTCATTTTCATACAAACTGTGTTTCATACAAACAGCAACACAATGCAGAAATAACAATACAACAATAGAAACCATAATTAATATACAGCACCTGCCTTGTTTTATACATACCAGGGGCCATAGATTTTAGGCGCATCACTACAGCAAAACCTAAGCAGGTCCTAAATGTGTTTCACAGACAGCATCAACGCATAGTTCTAATATTAGGTTCATTCCAATAAAAAAAGGTTGAAAGGCAAAGGACAATACCTATCTGTAGTACAGAAGCCTTTAGAAATAGAAGCACAAATGTTCTCCAGGCTTTATAAAGCTTTCTCAGTGAGAAAATGCTACAAGAGAAAAAATGTCCTTACATGACTTATATGATACAAGAGGCCTTTTTACTTCTCTAAGGATAGAAAGAACTTCACAGTCAGTGATCCGCAAGAGAAAATCAAACCCAGAGAACAAAGTAACAGGAGAAGTCAAGGACCTTACTAAAATAGGATGTAAGCGTCTACAGAAAACATTTCCCCATTACTACTCTGGTTTTTGCTCGTTTAATGTCTGGTAACTACATATTCATGTACTTGGTTGTTCTTCTAACAACTGATATCCTGTGGTTCTATTGAACTGGACTCAGAAAACCATAGGACCCAATGGTGATCTAAGTTCTTTCAGCAGAACTTTGTGATATCTGGCTACTGTGACCACAATATGTACACTAAGATGCCTGCTTTAACGCTGGCTGATAGCTGCCTACGTTTTGAAGCCAAAGTTGAAAGGCATTATACTGCTGAACCTGATAAAGATCCAGTACACTATATGGATAAAAGTATCACAACACCTACAGGAGCTTTTATGAAATCCCATTCTAAAACTGTAGGCATGGTTGGCCCCCCATTTACAGCTAAAACATCTTCCACTCTTCTGGGAAGAGCATTTTGAGGTCAGAGGCTCACAACCTCCATTCTAGTGCTGGTCAGTCAAGACCTTTATGGACCTTGCTTTGTACACTGGGGCACAGTCATACTGGAACAGAAAGGGCCTTCCCCAAACTGTCCCCACAAAGTTAGAAGTATGCAACTGTCCAAAATATCTTGGTATTCTAAAGCTGGAACTAAGGGGCCTAGGTCAATACATTACAGTTGGCAAAATGCGGTCAGGCAGATAATGTTCTCCTGGCATTCTCCAAACCCAGACTCGTCCACCAGACCGCCAGAGAGAGAGGCGTGATTCATCACTCCACAGAACACGTTTCCACTGTTCCAGTCCAGTGGCTACATTCTTTACATCACTTCATCTTAAAGGGGTTCTCCGGGAATTAAGAAAATGAAAACACGTAAATATCACTTTATTATAAGTATATTCCCAAACAGCTTTCATTAGTTATAATGGCTCATTTTGTTTTTGGAGCAATGATTAGGAGAAACAAAATGGCCGCTGGCCTCTTAGTACACACAAAACCTGTCCTAATCCCACAGGAGGACAAGTTACTTCACAACACTGAAGTAAAGAGCTGCCTCATCCTCCTCTCTGCTCTGCGTGTCAGGGATTGTGATCCTGAATACAATTTAATATGATATTCAGCTGAATCTTGTGGGAATGGAGTTCATGAGGAGACATGAAATACAGAAAGGATGGACAGAACAGACTGTGGTAATGTGTTGCTATGGTAATGGAGACTGCACACAAGAGCTGCTGCTCATTAGCCACATCTGCTCATGAACTCCAAAAGAGATTCAGCTAAAGATCTTATCATTTGTATTCGGGATCATAATCCTGACAGGTAGAACAGAGAGGAGAATGAGGCAGCTCTTTATCTCAGTGTTGTGAAGTAACTTGCCCTCCTGTGTGATTAGGACAGGTTTTATCTGTACTAATACGATGGTGGCCATTTTCTTTCTCCTACAGATGGCTCCACAGACAAAATGAGCCATTATAACTAATGTAAGGTATTTGGGAATATAGTTATAATGAAGTAATATTTAAGTATTTTCATTTTCTTAATTCCCGGAGAACCCCTTTAAGCTTGATGATGTAAGTCTGCTCAGCCATGGAAACCCATGCCATGAAGCTCCCAGCTCACAGTTTTTGGGATGATGCTGATGTCAGAGGAGGTTTGGTTGTCTGTGGTGATCCCACTGTGTACATCCAAATAGGATATTAAAAATGCTCATTGTAAATGTCTACAGAAAACATTCCCCCATTACTACTCTGGATTTGCATATTTAATGTCTGATAACTACATATTCAGGTTTTATTTTCCTGCTTTTTTCATCTTCAACCAATAGCTAATTAGTATTTTATCATAAAATATCTGACGGTTATGTAAAATGTTTAACTATGCTCATATTTCATTCCTGTAATTCCTGTAACTGTTTATCTTTTATTTCTCTTCACATGTGCCACTGCCCAACAAAAAAGCAACACGATAGTGAGTGACCACCTTTCCTGCCCTTGGCCTCATGTTTAAAGAGGACCTTTCACCGCTCTTGACATGCCTGTTTTAATAGCTTCATGCATCCCCCATGTAGTAACAGTTCTGGGGCATCTATTCTTATGCCTCTATGAATGAATTTCTAGCAGTCTGCAGTAAGGGTACAGAGGGGTGGTAACCAGTTGGGGGTGTGTACCTGTAAAGTCTGGAAATGGCAGCACTGACTGAACAGAGTGTCTGTACAGGTAGACACCCCCCCAACTGGTTACCTCCCCTCTGTACCCTTACTGCAGACTGCTAGCAATTCATTCATAACTTATAGTTGGAATAATAAAGGAATGGTACAACATAGAGCCATAAGAATAGATGCTCCAGAATTGTTATTACATGGGGAATGCATGAGGCTATTAAAACAGGCATGTCAGGAGAGGTGACAGGTCCTCTTTAACACAGTGGTCACCGAGCAGGTGAGAGCTTCTGTTTGCCTACAGACTGTCATACATCCAGTTATATTTGGCTGCCTCCTTTCTAGTCAATATATTCTCCAAATAGATAACCTGGGTCAGTATAAAAGAACATTACCATAGGTTTGACTCACCATTATTATATTTCCTCCCAGACAGAACCAAACATCACTGACTAAAAGGATGGCACCAAACTGACTTGGTATTTGCAGTTTTGTGGGGGAGAAGCATTTTATGAGGAGAGCAGTGTAATGCTGGTATATTACATATAAGCTAGCCGTCACCTTATATCTACTGTATCCACTCATCCTAAGCGCATAGCCATGCAAGCAGAGCATACATGTTTACTGCAGGACACTTCTGGAAGCATTTATTTTCCAGAGCCACAAAAGACTGAACATGTGGAAATTTAATATGATGACGTTTGCACCTCTAGGACAAAGTTATGTTGTTCCCATACAACAGTGCTTCCCAACCAAGACTCCTCAGAGTGATTGGTGGCTACAGACCAGTAAAGATACCTGGTATCCGGACATTGTGTTCTGTGCTGCATACAATATCCTGATACTGGCTGGAATCCAAACCTGTCTACAGGCCAAGGCCTGGAAGAGAGGTTAAAGGGGTATTCCAGTTTCAACAAGTCGTTCCTCATCTACAGGATAAGGAATAACTAATAGTTCTGTGAGGAACTGACCACTGAGACCCCCACTGATCACAACTATGGGGAACTTTTACTGCATGGGAACCTCCAAAATGAACAGATCGGCAGGCTGGACACGCACATCTCTATGGGTCTGCCAGAAGAAAGCCGATGGACTGAGAGACAACCTGCTTCTCCATTAATTTCTGGGGTCCACGTTCTAATGATCAGTGGTGGTCCTGTGGATGTGGCATAACTTGTTACAACCAGAATACCCCTTTAAGACAGGAGTGAGAAAAGGTGAGAAAGTACTTGTTATTTTTGTCTAATGTGGGCCCTGATCTGGCATCTGGAGTCCATCTTAGGGGTCAGATTTAGGTCGTATGCACATGACACTTGTGGTTTGAATAAATTCAGCAGTCACAAATACAAGTCAACACAATTTATAAGTGCTTGGATATTACTTGTTTTTTAATGGCTGTCCCTCAAAAAGGGATTTTTTTCTGAAAGGGTACCTCAACGCTAAAAGCTAGAAAACCCTACCACATTAGTTAGTGCTGGAGGATCCTGCCTATATCTGACATTTGTCCAATGTGTATGGCCAACAAAAAGGCTATGGACACCATCAGGGAAATGTTTTTATGATTGCATTTTACTCATTTTGGGCTAAAAATCATTTTTTCAATTGTTTTTTATTAAAAATGTTCAGCTGTTTTTGAGATGCAAGGGTTAAAAATCTATCTGTTTGCAGAGTAATACTTCTCAGTCCTGTTAGCTGACAGATCACATGAAGCCTTATCTCTGATCTCCTGACCTCATTAGCACTCATTATAGCTAAACTCTTATAAAACTGATAAGAATATGGCTTAGGCTACTTTCACACTAGCGTTTTAAAATTCCGGTATTGAGTTCCGTCATAGGGGCTCAATACCGGAATAAAACGCTTCAGTTTTGTCCCCATTCATTGTCAATGGGGACAAAACTGAACTGAAGACAACGGAATGCTCCTGAAAGCATTCCGTTCCGTCTTCAGACCGGAGAACAAACCGCAGCATGCTGCGGTTTGCTCTCCGGTCCAGGCATCCGCACCAAGACGGATCCGGAATGACCCCCAATGCAAGTCAATGGGGGTGGATCCGTCTGGTGTGACCATAATGGTAACCGGATCCGCCCTCCATTGACTTTCAATGGAGTCCATTACGGATCCGGCTACACA
The DNA here is from genome assembly GCA_900303285.1 of Rhinella marina. Lineage (NCBI taxonomy): Eukaryota > Metazoa > Chordata > Amphibia > Anura > Bufonidae > Rhinella > Rhinella marina. Next base: position 34,542 of record ONZH01001273.1, on the reverse strand, counting down.
TAGACACATACAGACACAGACACACACATAAACATAAACATACACACACATATAGACATACAAACACACATACATACTTACATGCTCCCCGGCAGGTCTTCGGAGCGTCAGGGACAGGAGGGCTCACACAGGTCACGATTCCCCACAGCGCCCTCTGCTGGGCGCCTGGTGGAATCGTCATGATTCCACCAGGCGCCCAGCAGAGGGCGCTGTGCGGAATCGTGACCTGTGTGAGCCGTCCTGTCCCTCTGACGCTCCGAAGACCTGCCGGGGAGCATGTAAGTATGTATGTGTGTTTGTATGTCTATATGTGTGTGTATGTTTATGTTTATGTGTATGTATGTACTGTGTGACATGTGTGGGGCCGGAGCGCGGTTCCGGCTCCACACATGTCACTGCGGCAGGCCTGATCCGGCAGCACCCTTCACCTGCCGGATCAGGCCTGCCGCCAGTGTGAAAGTAGCCTTAGGCTACTTTCACACTAGCGTTTTCTTTTTCCGGTTTGCTCTCCGTACTGTTTATACGCACTAAGACGGATCCGGAACGACCACCAATGGAAGTCAATGGGAACGGATCAGTTTAGTGTGACACACTCAGTAAACGGATCGGTCCTCCATTGACTTTCAATAGAGTTCATGACGGATCCGTCCACAACACACCACACATGACAGACACACAGACATACACACAGACATACACACAGGCATACTTACATGCTCCCAGCAGCTCCGCAAATCACAGGAGGAAGAGGACTGCGTGCACATAGGAAGATTCTCCCTCCAGCAGAGGGCGCTGTGGGGAATCCTCCTATGTGCGCGCCGTCCTCCTCCTCCGGAGCTGCTGGGAGCATGTAAGTATGTCTGTGTATGTGTATGTCTGTGTGTATGTCTATGTGTGTGTGTATGGCGCTGCTCCGGCTCCTCACGTGTACTTGCGGCAGCACGGATCCGGAGGCACCCTTCACCAGCCGGATCCGTGCTGCCGCTAATGTGAAAGTGGCCTAAGGCTACTTTTACACTAGCAACAGCTGTGCACCATGCCACCAGAAGTCTGCTCCGGCCCCATTCACTATAAGGGAGGGCTGAAGGTCCGGCCGCAGCACGGCAGACATGCCGAGAGGCGGCTGAAATAAAACTACAACTTTTTTTTTTTTTTTAGGTCAGGAGATCAGAGATAAGGCTTCTGATGAGCTGTCAGCTGACATAACTGAGAAGGGATACTCTACAAACAGACAGATTTTTGACCATTGTATCTCAAAAACAGCTGAATATTTTAATAAAGACCAATTGAAAAAATTAACTTTAGCCCAAAAATGAGTAAAATGAAATCATAAAAAAATGACTCAAAGGGGTCCATAGCCATGTAGAAGCAAGTTCAGTGACGGTACACAGACCAAAAAAAAACATGGGAGTGTAATGTTTCTGCAGGGGTTTGAACCTGAAACCATGGGTTTATAGCAGAAAATTTCCTCTCTTAGAAGCTGTCCAACCCTTGCTCCTGTGATAATGAGACCTGATCATTTATGGTATCTCTGATTTGTCCTACACATCCTAAAAATGTCAAACTTTTCCGATAAATACATTATATTTCTATGAGGGTGACATGATCCGCTTGGTCCTATTAGACGGGATTATCTGGGACTTACTTACTCAAGTCCATGTGCAGACATGTAATGTCATTGCCTTACCTTTGGTTTCCAGAAAACAACCAAGTCATCATGTCATTCTGCTAAGCTTAAAACATACATCTTATGTATCCAGAAAACACTTGGGAAATTTGGGCCACAGTTTTCGCCTTTTCTATTCCCAATTAAATAAAATGTGCATGTCTGACATCTTGTATCCATATGAAGAACTACTGCTGGGATTGCCATGATAAGGCGCATCGGATTCACACTGAGGATATCCCCAGGAGAAATTTCTTGCAGTGAGCAGCACAGAATAACTCAATCACTTTCACTAGATAGAAATTTATTACACATGATATGTGAAACGCAACTTGCAATTACATGCAAGGTAGACTGTCATGCTGTATCCCTACTGTACGTATTCTGACCTCTGTCATACCGTTTCATAAATTGCAATGAAAAAAAATCATACTTTCACATTGTTGTAGGGTATTTGAGCCTGTATAGACTAAACTTAAAGGGGCACTCCATTGTTGAGACTTGCATCACGCTCATAATAAATTATCAATATAAGCATGACTATCGTGTTGTCTCCAGGCTAAATGTCAGGTAAAAGACAATAATGTATCTCCTAAAACAGGAATGCTCAACCTGCGGCCCTCCAGCTGTTGCAAACCTACAACTCTCAGCATACCTTAATAGCTGTAGGCTGTCCAGGAATGCTAGGAATTGTAGTTTTGCAACAGCCGGAGGGACGCAGGTTGGGCATTCCTGTCCTAAAAGATACCAGGACTGAATATTTCCTCACGTAAGATGTGGCAGTGGTAAGCCATATCTTCTGTAGATAGCTGCCCATGTATAGTAGATATCTAGTAGAGACCTAATAGCTCTGTGTTTGGTATCGCAGCTCAGCCTCATTCACTGGAGTTGAGCTGCACCTAGGCCATGTGAACAATGAATGTGACACCACATGGCCTAGGGAAAGAGGAGAGAAGGCCGTGGCGCTACTGTTATCGCCGGTGCCTTCTCAAACAACTGATAGGCGGGGGACCAGGGTGTCGGACCAATCAGATACTGATGACCTATCTTCCACTCTTCTGGGAAAAGCATTTGTGAAGTTAGACACTGATGCTGGACGAGAGAGCCTGGCTTGCAATCTATGTTCTAGTGAGGACCAGTCAAGTTCTTGCATGCCTTTATAGACATTGCTTTGTGCACTGGGGCACAGTCATGCTGAAACAGAAAAGGGCATTCCCCAAACTGTTTTCACAATGTTAGAAGCATACACTTGTCCAAAATGTCTTGGTATGCAGAAGCATTGAGATTTCCATTCACTGGAACGTCACTGTGGCCTAGGCCAACCACTGAAAAACAACCCCATAGCATTATCACCCATCCACCAAACTTCACAGTTGGAACAATGCAGTCAAACTGGTAATGTTCTCCTGGCATTCATCAAACTCAGACTCTTCCTTCAGACTCAGAGAATCAGATAGAGAAGCGTGATTCATTGATCCATCACTCCACAGAACATGTTTCCACTGCTCCAGAGTCGCTACATGCCGTACACCGCTTCTAATGCTTGCCACTGTGCTTCGTCATGTAAGGCTTACATGCAGTTGTTCAGCCATGGAAACCCAAGCCAGCAAGCTGCCAGCGCACAGTTTTTGTCCGGATGTTGATGCCAGAGGAGGTTTGGATGTCTCCAGCTATGGAGTCAGCCAAGGGTGGGCAACTTTTATGCACCTCAATACTTGGCGACCGCACAATGTACCTTTAAGTGGTCTGCCACTTTGTGACTGAGTTGCTGTGGTTAAACACTTCCACTTTGCAATAATACTATGGTTGATGGTGGAATATGTAGGTGGGAACAGTTTGGGGAAGGTCCTTTTCTGTTCCAGCATGACTGTGCCCCACTGCACAAAGCAAGGTCCATAAAGGCATGGAAGAACATGACTGGTCAGAACTAGAAGAAATTTCCCAAACTGACTTGTTCCAATGGTGACAGCCTATTACAGCAGCACATAAGAATTAAGTTAAATCTTTAGAATGTGGCATTATTTCACAAATGTTAGTAAAGGTAGACTGCATGGCCAGGGGCTGGATTTTACACACCTGTGGCCATGGGAGTAAATTAAATACTTCAGAATTCAATGTTTGGAGGTGCGACCCAATATTTCTGGCCCTGTCGTGTATATCTTGATTAAAAACCAATTGGTTTATAAGAAAGCAGATCAATAGGATAGAATAAAGCCTTTAGTGTTCTGCCCAGAAATGAGTACATTGCTGTCTCTTTCTAGTGAATTTGTTAGATGCAATGAGATGAATAAATGCTGAACAAGTCGCTGTCTCTGCTGTGTGTAGGTGGAAGATACTTAAAATTTAATATGTTTTCTGTATTGATTGATGGATTACACGGATTAACGGTACACGGGTCTCTCACTTTTATATTAGCAGAAAAGGCAATTCTGTTAACTAATTCTATCTTTGCAAACTGTTGGGTAGGATTCATCTGTGGGGGCCAAAATGAGATCTAAATAATCTATTTTCACTCGCCTGCATCTCACCCACGCATGCCTCAAACTGCTGGTTTTCACATAAGCCCATGAGCCGAGAAACCACAGTAACAATATAGAACATGATTCCTTGTAACACAAACATTATACACAATACTACATCCTTCTACAAATAAATTTGAAGTGTACATCTCTTATTGTGTTTGCTTCAAACAGGCCATGCAACAGAAGTAGAAAAAGCAACAATACAATCATCAGGTAAAACAAGAGATACAAAGTAGCCATAGACTTATCATAAAATCATATTAATGCAGCAAGTAAATGTGGAGTACAGAACATCATGCATCGTGAAGACCATCGCGTGACTAGCGGCAACGCTCGGAATCCTCTAGGGCTTTTCATTTCTAGGCTACCACTTTCAAGAGTAGTCAAAATGAAGATCTGACTCATCAAGCCTGGTCAATGTAACATGCAGGCAAAAATTGAAAATGATTCACTGCAGGTCAGCATTATAGAACTGTAGCTCCGAGGTAATAGCTATGCTGCAATGGAAGGCAAACATTAGAATTAGTGCTTGAGTTGCACTTTCATGTCTAAAGAACAGTGATACACTGTTAAAATGCTACAGTTTTCTCACTGGCCACTAAGCCTTTCACTAAGCCATCACTTTTTAGCAGTTATCTCATTATCATCACAGACAGGATTATAATAACAGATAACACATTTGTACAGATAAGACAGGATCCATTGTTTATAATAGGTAATGTCACAACTTATCTACTCCCCCTCCCTGTACAATGACTTCTGCACTGATCATGCAGTAAGTCTAGAAACAAAGCGATGCAAATGAGCTCTTAACAAGCTCTGCCTCTGATGCCACCAGATCGCAGGCAGCTATCCTGTAAGTCAATGTTCAGCTCTTTAAATAAGCCTTGAGACATGACTCGGATATTAAATAAACCAGTTTCTCATCTGCAGACAGCTGTTTTGGGGTGATTTCCCCTCATGTTTCAAGGCTTATTTAAAGAGCTGAACATTGACTTACAGGATAGCTGCCTTACATCTGGTGACATCAGAGGCAGAGCTTGTTAAGAGCTCATTTGCATCCCTTTCTTCTCAGAATTCCAGAGGAGCATGAATGGCCTATAAGTCTCCTCACGCGATTTAGGCACTCTCTTCCCAAGGAGAGATAGTATCCCTCAAAGTAAGTATAGAAAACACTTTCATAGAAGTCAATGAATATCTCCTGTCCACTGTGCCTATAGTTCATGCGGATGCTTTAAAGGGTTATTCCCATCTTAGGCAATGAGGCATTTCGCTAGGATATGCCCCATTGTCTGATAGGTGTGGGTCCCAGCGGTGGGACCCGCACCTATATCGAGAATGGAGCGGGAAGCAATGTGCCTAGAGGACCCCGGGTATCCCGGGGTCCGGCCACCACCAAGCGCAGTTCCCTGGTGCTCCCATAGAAATGAATGGGAGCGCACCGCACATGCGCAACCTCCGCTCCCACTCATTTCTATGGAGCCGACGTAAATAGCTGAGCCAGCGCTTGGCTATTTTCGGGAAGCCCCATAGAAATGAATTGAGGGTGGCTACGCATGCGCAGTACGCCCTCTGTTCATTTTCCCACTTCGTTCTCGACCTCCCTCACCTATGCTACCAATATGCCCCCATTGTCTAAGATGGGAATAACCCTTTAAAGCATATCTCTAAATGCTGTTAACAGCAGCTTATGCAGGATGATCACCCCTATAATCACGTACAGAAAATAAAATAATCTAAAATCAGAAAATAAAAAACAGAAACAGGGACAAGTGACACTCATCTCACTGCTTCCTGAGAGAAATTTGTTTTCCCCATGATACAGGGTGTTCAGAAAGTCTTCATACTTTTTTTTACATTTTACGTTGCAATCTTGTGCTAAAAAAAAATTTAAATCATGTTTTTCCCCATAATTCTGCATTCAATCCCCCTTAATAAAAAAAATCAAAATAGAATTTTAGAAATGTTTGCAAATGTATTAAAGATGAAAAACTAAAATTTCGCATGGACATCATTATTCAGAACCATTGCTATGACTCCCATTTCTCTTGATCATCTTTGAGATGTTTCTACACCTTGGAGTCCACTGTAGTAAATTCAGTTGATTGGACATGATTTGAAAAGACACAGCCCTGTCTATATAAGATCTCACAGCTGGCAATGCATCGGAACAAAAACAAAGCCATGAGGAGAAAAGAACTGCCTGTAGAGCTCAGACAGTACTGTGTGGAGGCAAAGATCTGGAGAAGGGTACAAAGAATTCTGCTGTACTGAAAGTCCCGAAGAGCACAGTGGCCTTCATAATTCTTACATGGAAGAAGTTTGGAACAACCAGGAATCTGCCTAGAGTTGGGTGCCCCTCCAAACTACAGTAAGTACTGGGGGAAAAGGGCCTTGGTAAGAGAGGTGACCAAGAACCCAATGCTCACTCTGGCTGAGCTCCAAAGATCTTGTGTACAGACAGGAGAAACTTCCAGAAGGTCAACCATAACTGCAACACACACCAATCTGGGGTTTATGGCAGAGTGGCCAGAAACAATCTTCTCCTCAGTAAAAGACACATGAAAGCCCACTTGGAGTTTGCAAAAAAAAAGCACTTAAAGGATTCTCAGCCTGTGAGAACCAAGACTGTTTGGTCTGATGAAACCAAGATTGAACTTTCTGGCCTCAATTGTAAGTGTCATAGCTGGAGAAAACCAAGCATTGATCATCACCTGCCCAATATTAACCCTACAGTAAAGCATGGTGGTGGCAGCATCATGCTGTGGGGGTGTTTTTCCATGGCTGGGACATGGAGTGACTGGTCAGAATTTAGGGAAAGCTGAATGGAGCAAAGTACAGAGATATTCTTAATGAAAACCTGATCCATAGTCTTCTGGACCTCAGACCGGGCAGATGGTTCACATTCCAACAAGACATTGACCTTGAGTACACAGCCAAGACAACACCAGGTAACTTACAGACAACTCTGTGAATGTCCTTGAGTGGCCCAGCCAGACTCCTGACTTGAACCCAACTGAATATATCTGGAGAGTCCTGAAAGTGGCTGTCTACCGACAGTCTCTATCCAACCTGACAGAGCTTGAGAAGATCTGCAGAGAGGAATTGCAAGAAATTCCCCAAGGTGCTTCAACTAAGTACTGAATAAAGGGTCTGAAAACTTATGTCAAATGCCAGATTTTAGTATTTTCTTTTCAATAAATTAGCAAAGATTTTGAACATTCTGTTTTCACTTTGCGGTATTGAGTACAGAATGTTTTTTTTTTTACTTTAGCACAATGCTGCAACATAACAAAATATGAAAAAGTGAAAGGGTCTGAAGACTTTCTGAATGCACTGTATAACAACCCTGTACCGTTCCTCTGTTATTCTTTCTACATTTTACTACAACTATTACTGATTTTCTTGAAGTATTTTTATTTTCTTTATAGTTATTGATTTTCTCCAGCCTCTAGACTCTTACGTAGATGATGTTATCATTCATATTTTTATTAATGCAACTTCATCTTTGTAGCCTCGGCATATGACCTTGCTACCGCTTAGTCTTTCACGGCAGAATTTTAAAAATCCTGGATCAATGTTCGAGGTAATGTGATGTATCAAATGGATGTCAAGGAAGAACAAAAGAAACGTGATATTTGACTTCCTTTAAGGCCAGTTCTGAAGCTAATAATGAATGGCATAAGATATACCACCGGACAAGTGCCTGTAAATTCCCATGTGCCCTGGATTATAAATAGCAGAACAGCTGGTGTAATAACCTAACATATTAAAGTACAAGACACCTTACTCCTGCAACCAAGGTCACTTATCACATTGCCAATTATCATACTGGACCAGTGCCTTTCCCAAACAGCGCTGACCCCTTCCAGGCCACATCTTTTTAATATCTTTCAACCAAGCAACAATTGGGATTTGACAAGTTCCTTTATTAAATATCAACTTTGAAAATCTCATTTTTCAATGCAGACTTCTTTTTCTAAAGTATTAATCTGACTGGAATCTTACCCAAATAGCATTCAGTACCATAGAGCTTTAGAAGATTTGTACCTCTTCCATGTTCTGGACCCACTCCTGGCTTTGGCTTGAAAAATACTGATGCAAAACACTGACCAAAAGCCCACTTACTCCAGTTTGTAGTAACACAATGAAATTTGCCCCATTAAACAAAATTCTACCAGCAGTTAAAAGGGTTATCCCATAAATGTAAAACTCGTTTACCCACTTATCTGTGGGACTATCTTCAATTTTTGTGGGTCGGCAACAGCTCATCAAGCAGCTGCATCTACCAGGATGCAGTGAAATCACCATATTTTTCCCCTGTAAGACACACTTTTTCCCCCTGAAAGTAGAGGAAAATGTGCCTGCGTCTTATGGGGCAAATACTAATGAGAGCTTCCATTATGGAAGTGCTCATTAGTACATGAGGACCGTATTCACGATAAACTGTATTCACCGCTCCCCGTGCAGGCTCTGTACTCACTGCTTCATGGTCTTCTCCTGCAGGGCTCCACAAGCTATGACCTGTGCACAGCGTGAGGATGTCGGAGCATTCTGGGACCTCGCTGCGCAATGTCAGGTCACAGCATTGCAGGAAGACCAGGAAGAGAGCTGAATCTCAGAAGTGGCGGTGGCGTCTGGAGCAGGAGAGGCAAGTTGATTCATTTTTTGTCTGATCTGAGCTCTGATTAACATGGGGGTCTGATATGGGTCTGATTGGGGGGTTATTCACTTTGGAGCTTGAATGAGGGGTCTTAGTCACATTGGGGGTCTGGTCTGAAGTCTGACTGGGGGTCTTATAAACATTGGGGGACTAAGCTGAGGTCTGAATGCGGTCTTATCAACACTTGGGGTCTGATCTGAGGTCTGATTGAGGGTCTTATAAATAATGGGGGTCTGTTCTGAGGTCTGATTAAAATTAGGTGTTTGATTGAGGTTCTAAGCTAAGGTCTGATTAACATTGGGGGTTTGACTGGTGGTCTGATCTGAGGTCTAATGAAAATATTTTTTTCTTATTTTCCTCCTTTAAAAACAAGGTGCATCCTATGACCAGGTGCGTTTTATAGGGCGAAAAATATGGTAGCTCTTGTTCTTTGATTACCTTTCCTTCTCTGCATAGAACATAGTCCATCACATTTTTCTTCTCTACTGTCTAGAGAAATATTGATATATACCTCTACGAAATTAGAAGTATTTTGTAATGAATCGTGTCTGGACAATTTACCTACTTCACTTCAAGATCACTACACCGGCAATGAGGGGAGGGGAAAGGAAGCATGTTAGTCCACCTCTGAAAGCAGGAGAAGGTGGACCAGAAGGATAAACAGCAGGGGGCGCTACCAGAGAGGAAAATGTCATGTACACTCAAAGAAAACAAACAATATTTTTATTATATGTATATTGCAATAATACTTCAGTTGAACTGCTCTATTCATTTTATAATAATATTATTTGTGGGAAACCCCATTTTTGAATTAACATCATGCAATCAATGGACAATCAAGACAATTCCATAGTTACACAAAAAATAACATCTCCATGAAATTTAACCTTATTCACACCTAGTCAGTTAATCGAAAAAAGTAAAAAAAAAAACTTTACCATACAAGAGCAAGCAAATACTTGATGGATCATGTAGTTTTCATGATCCTCTCTGATTTCAGGCCCAACAATGGTCACTGCATGTGGAGCACTGAAATGTATAGTGTTTTATCAGACAACTAGCGCTTTATACACTTACCTAAGTAAAGTGAAGCATTGTCCTTCTTAACATTGTCATCCAAGTATGTTGGGCCCAGAGTGTAGATCGGAGTGGATCCCATGCCAATGAGAATTTGAGCGCAGATGAATAAAGCTACATACAGAGAATGGTCCTTTCCAGCCGAGTCTCCGGGACACATAGAGGAATCTAAGGGATCTTTGGCAGTAGTGTTGCCATTAGTGCACAACCCTTCATTTGAAATAGAAGAGTTCAGCTCCTGAATTTGATACGGTGGAGAAATGAAATGAGGTAAGGAGAACAGAGCTGCTCCAACAGCAATAAGCAAGCCCCCTACGGCAAGCCAACGTGGTCTACGTCCTCGTCCACCGAAATAGCTGATGAAAACCACCACTAAAAGACTACCGATGTCAAAACAGCTCACCAAAAGACCAGACTCGGAGCTCTTTAGACTATACCTCCTTTCAATTGTAGTAATCACGCTACTTAAGTAGCCAGACACCATCAATGATTGGATAAAAGTCAAAAAGCACATGCAGACAAGAAAGCATCTGGAATCTGTCAGTGCTATGCCGAGACCCCGGCTGCTTTTTATTGTAGAGAGCGTTATGGATGGAGAAATGCCTTTTCTATTGTTAATGGTGCCACTGCATTCTGCCTTTTCTGCACTTAGAAAGCCAGAGGCTGTAAAAGAAAAGATTGTCCTAGAGGAAGGTGCGCTGCTTTGAGAGGACAAGGTCCTGTGATGGCCTTTTTTCAATTTTGATTCTCTTTGACTATGTAAAAAAATCTTTTTTTCTATAACTCCCGTCTGTGATGTATCTACCTCCGTCGGCTCAAATTCTTGATCGTTTGCCTTACAGCACCCATTTAAGACAGGCAAACTTAGTGACCTGTAAGTGTCATTTTTCTCCACGGGTTCCGGTTCTTTATGACTCTCACTAGAATGGTAAGTGACGCTGAATAATTGTGGACTGGGATCTTCCAGGGCCATGGCCGGAAAATATGCCTTGTTATAATAATGACTAAAATGTGAAATGATATAGAAATGTGTTGAAATACTAATGTCATAATCTAAACCATTTCACCTATAGAACAGCAGTGGTCCTGCTCTGGCCTTCTACTGTCCATAGAGGTGTTATAAGGAACTTAATAGTCTTTAGAATGGATGTCCTAGGGATTATTAGAAAAACAGCCAAGCAGCTGTCCCTGCGCTGATTTCCTGCAAACTGTTCCATCCGGCTAAGATGGTGATCAACAAAGAGGAGGCATTAGAAGAGAGGAGGCCTCAGGCTGGGACACAATGCGTTGCCCTTCTGCAATCACCGTCATCTTTCACATCTCTGGTTCCACCACAGGCAGCAGTTCTTTCGTCCCCATTGTCTCCAGTAAATGTCTCCACTGGCAATTCTGCTGATCTGTAATGCAGAGAAAGAAAGCAAAGAAGGTCAGCGCTGTGCTTCTGTCAGCAAAACACGGGCGAGGCTTAGGGAACCTTAAGTGCTAAATGTGCTAACTCTTCTTCATTGCACAAATTTATTAAAAAAATACATGATCAGCAAAAGTGAGAACAATTTTCATGCAACTACAACCACAATCAAAATTTAGCTCAGATCCTTACACTTGCCCATTTTCCTGCTCTTCATCCACTCCAAGAACAGAGTGTTCACTTGCTGCCTAACCTATCCCACCCCTTGACCAAGATTGTCATTGTCACCAGATAATCAATGTTACATGGTGCTTGTCTGGTTTTACAACTGAGTGGTACAGAGGTAGGGTCCCAAATAACCTCCATGATCTGGCCAAAAACGTAGAACTGATTGTGACCAATAATAGCCATGCATTTTGCAAGTACCATGTGGTTACTATCAGTCCATAATCATTTAAAGAGGCTTTCCAAGAATAAAATACTGTTGACCTATCCTCAAGACGGGTCATCAATATCTGATCGGTAGAGGTCCGATTCCTGAAACTCCCAAAGATAAGATATTTCAAGAGGCCATGCCGGTCCGGTCAGTGTTGCAGCCTCTTCCCAGGCCAGTGATGTCACATTCATCACTCACATGGCCTAGGCGAAACTCAGTCCCACACAAGTGAGTGGGCCTGGACAGCAACACCAAGTGCACCAAAGTGCAGTTGCTATAAAATGTATGACGCTGTGCTTGGTAAGCCAGGAGGAGACCGCATTTCTCATCAGAGCCTCATGGCCTTTTCAAACAGTTGATTGTGGCGGTGCAGGGACTCAGACCCCCGATCTAATATTGCTGACCTATCCTGAGGATATTCTTCTCCCAGAAAGCCTTTTTGTTCTGAGACTTTTTAACTGGACAGTTCATCAGTATCTGATCAGTGGGGGTCCAACACCAGAATCAGCTGTTTGAGAAGGCACCGCCGTTCACAGTAGCACCGCAGCCTTCTCGCAGCTTTGCCTAGTTCATGTGACGACACGTTCATCGGTCACATGGCCTAGCCATGGCTCTGCTCCACTGAAGTGAATGGGGCTGAGGGCGATACCAAGTACAACCGCTATACAATGTACGACACTGTGCTTGGTGAGCTGAGAGAAGGTCACAGAGCTACTGCCAGCGGCGATGCCTTTTCAAACAGCTGATCAGGGAAGATCCCGGGTGTCGGACTCCCACCAATCAGATACTGATGACCTATCCAGAGAATAGGTCATTAATTAAAAAATCTCAAAAAAACGCTTTAACAATAGATTTTTAAACATTCAGTTTAAAAACTGTAGTTATCGCCCACCGCCACAACGTGGGACCCTGCCCTCAGTAATTAAAAAAAATACATACATAGGATATAATGATACAAGGAACAGCTTCCTCTTGCTCTCCTCTTGTACTGTTCTCTAATTTTTGTTTTGTAAATTTGATAACTATAAATCCATTTCCATTATTATGCTTATACAAAGCCAGTGATCTGTATATAAGTTTCCTCGGGAGCCCAGTAATACACATTAATAGACAGATTCTTTTCACCATGTATTAGAAATCTTCTGCTTTAGAAACAGGTTGAGGCCGGCCGAGCTGTGTGGGTGATCAATATTCAAGGGACATTGCTTCAAAGCTATTTACAGTGACTGGAAACTAGGACACATGTCTATGAACATCATCAAAACTTTAAAATGTACATTCAGGCTAAAACTGAACTTTCAACCTCCCACAATCTGACCACATACTGGTGGAGAAGTCCCTGCTCCATACTGGTGGAGAAGTCCCTGCTCCATACTGGTGGAGAAGTCCCTGCTCCATACTGGTGGAGAAGTCCCTGCTCCATACTGGTGGAGAAGTCCCTGCTCCATAATGGTGGAGAAATACCTGCTCCATACGGTGCTGAAGTCCCTGCTCCATACTGGTGCTTAATTCATTGCTATATACTGGTGTTGAAGTTTCTGCTTCATACTGGTGCTGAAGTCCCTGCTCCATACTGGTGGAGAAATCCTTGCTCCATACGGGTGCTGAAGTCCCTGCTCCATACCGGTGCTGAAGTCCCTGCTCCATATTGGTGCTGAAGTCCCTGCTCCATACTGGTGCTGAAGTCCCTGCTCCATACCGGTGCTGAAGTCCTTGCTCCATACTGGTGCTGAAGTCCCTGCTCCATACCGGTGCTGAAGTCCCTGCTCCATACTGGTGCTGAAGTCCCTGCTCCATACTGGTGCTGAAGTCCCTGCTCCATACTGGTGCTGAAGTCCCTGCTCCATACTGGTGCTGAAGTCCTTGCTCCATACTGGTGCTGAAGTCCCTGCTCCATACTGGTGCTGAAGTCCCTGCTCCATACTGGTGCTGAAGTCCCTGCTCCATACTGGTGCTGAAGTCCCTGCTCCATACCAGTGCTGAAGTCCCTGCTCCATACTGGTGCTGAAGTCCCTGCTCCATACTGGTGCTGAAGTCCCTGCTCCATACTGGTGGAGAAATCCCTGCTCCATACTGGTGCTGAAGTCCCTGCTCCATACTGGTGCTGAAGTCCTTGCTCCATACTGGTGGAGAAATCCCTGCTCCATACTGGTGCTGAAGTCCCTGCTCCATACTGGTGCTGAAGTCCCTGCTCCATACTGGTGGAGAAGTCCCTGCTCCATACTGGTGGAGAAATACCTGCTCCATACGATGCTGAAGTCATTGCTCCATACCGGTGCTGAAGTCCCTGCTCCATACCGGTGCTGAAGTCCCTGCTCCATACTGGTGGAGAAATCCCCTGCTCCATACTGGTGCTGAAGTCCCTGCTCCATACTGGTGGAGAAATCCTTGCTCCATACGGGTGCTGAAGTCTCTGCTCCATACCGGTGCTGAAGTCCCTGCTCCATATTGGTGCTGAAGTCCCTGCTCCATACTGGTGCTGAAGTCCCTGCTCCATACCGGTGCTGAAGTCCTTGCTCCATACTGGTGCTGAAGTCCCTGCTCCATACTGGTGCTGAAGTCCCTGCTCCATACTGGTGCTGAAGTCCCTGCTCCATACTGGTGCTGAAGTCCCTGCTCCATACCGGTGCTGAAGTCCTTGCTCCATACTGGTGCTGAAGTCCCTGCTCCATACTGGTGCTGAAGTCCCTGCTCCATACTGGTGCTGAAGTCCCTGCTCCATACTGGTGCTGAAGTCCCTGCTCCATACTGGTGCTGAAGTCCCTGCTCCATACTGGTGCTGAAGTCCCTGCTCCATACTGGTGCTGAAGTCCCTGCTCCATACTGGTGCTGAAGTCCCTGCTCCATACTGGTGGAGAAGTCCCTGCTCCATACGATGCTGAAGTCATTGCTCCATACTGGTGCTGAAGTCCCTGCTCCATACTGGTGCTGAAGTCCCTGCTCCATACTGGTGCTGAAGTCCCTGCTCCATACCGGTGCTGAAGTCCCTGCTCCATACTGGTGGAGAAATCCCTGCTCCATACTGGTGCTGAAGTCCCTGCTCCATACCGGTGCTGAAGTCCTTGCTCCATACTGGTGCTGAAGTCCCTGCTCCATACTGGTGCTGAAGTCCCTGCTCCATACTGGTGGAGAAATCCCTGCTCCATACCGGTGCTGAAGTCCCTGCTCCATACTGGTGCTGAAGTCCTTGCTCCATACTGGTGGAGAAATCCCTGCTCCATACTGGTGCTGAAGTCCCTGCTCCATACTGGTGCTGAAGTCCCTGCTCCATACTGGTGCTGAAGTCCCTGCTCCATACTGGTGGAGAAGTCCCTGCTCCATACGATGCTGAAGTCATTGCTCCATACTGGTGCTGAAGTCCTTGCTCCATACCGGTGCTGAAGTCCTTGCTCCATACGATGCTGAAGTCATTGCTCCATACCGGTGCTGAAGTCCCTGCTCCATACCGGTGCTGAAGTCCCTGCTCCATACCGGTGCTGAAGTCCCTGCTCCATACTGGTGGAGAAATCCCTGCTCAATACTGGTGCTGAAGTCCCTGCTCCATACTGGTGGAGAAATCCCTGCTCTATGCAGGTAGTGCTCCATATGGGCACTAAAGTCCCTGCTTCATACAGATGCTGAAGTCCCTACTTCATTCAGGTGAACAAGCCCCTGCTCCATAACGGTTCTGAAGTCCCTGCTCTATACAGGTAGAGAAGTCCCTGGTAAAGTCCCTGCTCCATACAGGTGCTGGAATTCTTATGATCTGGAAGAAGCTGATCGGGGAAATCCTGAAGTGTGGAGCTCAAGAGAACATGGGTTTGGGCTGAAAGAGCAATTTTTGCTGAAAGCGTCAGGTTCTGCTATGAGTAAGAACCAGTGTCACTAGGTTCGAAACATGTCAGCTATATGACTCGGGCTCTGTGTCATGTTATTTTATTTTTGAATGGATTTTTCAATAAATAATGATTTTTAATAGTTCAGCTTGGGTGACGGAATTTTTTGCCTTATTTTGAGAAATATAGAAGACACTACCTGCTTTACAATAAAACATGTATTCCATATACTCTGAAAATAGTCCCCTAAATATAGCAGCAATGTATGGATAACAGGAGGAGGAAGACTTCTAGGCATGTATACTTATCTACGTGGAGAAATGGCGCCTTATGGAATTCAGATCTGTCAGCAGAGCACTTAGTATAATTTTCCATAACAGCGCAGAATATCTGACATTACTGCAGATGCCGGCACCTATGTATTGTTCACAGATATATCACCATTACAGTCCGGCTACATGTAGAGGAACGTTCAAGGACTCCATAAAGCAAATCACTTCTTAAAACTGCTGACTCTTACATTATGAAGCCAGGTAATCCACCAAGGACAACAGGCTCCTCCGCTTACAATTCCCGACACAATGGATGTAGAGTTTGCGCAGCTCCTATTACTATGATTGTGAGCTCTCTGTTCTCTTAGCATCCATTGTTGAAGAAGACCTTTAACATATGAATATCCTACTCTAATAACTTTGGCCAAGGATGTGACTATTATGTATTGTGTGCCCAGGGCAAGTTGGTGTCAGTATAATGAAGATATACTGCGGAGGAGTTCACAATAAAATCATGACCCCCTGCCGTCTTCTATTATTTGTCATGTAGTTGTGGCTCGGAGCTTTTATATATTATATTATATATATATCTCACAAAAGTGAGTACGCCCCTCGCGATTTTGTAAATATTTTATTTACTAACTGTAAAGAAGTCAGTGTACAGCTTGTATAATATATATATTACAGAATTAAAATAAATAATATATGAATAAATGAATACATATCAGAATAAAAATATTTACATTCATAAATAGAATTGTTCACCTCGGCCCTTTTATTTTTATTGTAGTTTATTTGTAACTTATAAACAGTTGTAGAAATACAATTTTAACATCACAATAAAAGTTTTGTTCAGACCTGCAGTAAGAGGAAAATCACATAGTGGACCACTGGCCATGAGCTATTGGTGAGGGGCTTGAAATTTGCAAAGATTTTCTCCTGTTTGGGTCTATGATTTATAGAGAACCTCATCTTTTGCTAAAGCCCTTCACCTTCAGGCAAGGACATCTTCCCTACAGATATAGGTACCTCTAAATACAACAATAGATGTTATGTGTCTATACCCATATCTATGTGATACCTATGTGATTTATGTATCTATACCCATACCTATGTGATACCTATGTGATGTATGTATCTATACCCATACCTATGTAATACCTATGTGATTTATGTATCTATACCCATACCTATGTGATGCATGTATCTATACCCATACCTATGTGATATCTATGTGATTTATGTATCTATACCCATATCTATGTAATACCTATGTGATGTATGTATCTATACCCATACCTATGTAATACCTATGTGATTTATGTATCTATACCCATATCTATGTGATTTATGTATCTATACCCATATCTATGTGATACCTATGTGATTTATGTATCTATACCCATACCTATGTAATACCTATGTGATGTATGTATCTATACCCATACCTATGTAATACCTATGTGATTTATGTATCTATACCCATATCTATGTGATTTATGTATCTATACCCATATCTATGTGATTTATGTATCTATACCCATATCTATGTGATTTATGTATCTATACCCATATCTATGTAATACCCATGTGATGTATGTATCTATACCCATACCTATGTAATACCTATGTGATGTATGTATCTATACCCATACCTATGTGATACCTATGTGATTTATGTATCTATACCCATATCTATGTGATTTATGTATCTATACCCATACCTATGTGATTTATGTATCTATACCCATACCTATGTGATATCTATGTGATGTATGTATCTATACCCATACCTATGTGATTTATGTATCTATACCCATACCTATGTAATACCTATGTGATTTATGTATCTATACCCATATCTATGTGATGTATGTATCTATACCCATATCTATGTGATGTATGTATCTATACCCATACCTATGTGATTTATGTATCTATACCCATATCTATGTGATGTATGTATCTATACCCATACCTATGTGATGTATGTATCTATACCCATATCTATGTAATACCTATGTGATGTATGTATCTATACCCATATCTATGTAATACCCATGTGATGTATGTATCTATACCCATACCTATGTAATACCTATGTGATGTATGTATCTATACCCATACCCATGTGATGTATGTATCTATACACATATCTATGTGATACCTATGTGATGTATGTATCTATACCCATACCTATGTGATGTGAGTATCTATATTCAAGGCATTGACCCAAGGCCATCTGTTCTCAAGCCAAGGGCAATAGAAAGAACAAATCTAGCCACAGGACACATCTCCGGGCTCGTATACACGTCCCATGGCATCCCAAGAAACAGTTCATTATGCTTCTCAGAGATGGACCCTACAAGATCAGCCCTGACCGGTTCCTTATTCCCCAAGGACTAAGGAGCTGATATTAAGAGATCTGGCAGGAGACGAGCTGTTGGGACATGGTAGGACAAGCCAGGAGGAGACAGTAACGTAATAGAGGGGCTGCACAGAATGTATTAGGGGACAGGGCAAGCAAGGGTTAAAGTGGGATCTGCTCCTGAAGGCACCATCTGTCCTCAGCACTGTAAGGTGGCAGGATGGCAGCACAGCCCCCAGTGCCAGCATTGCCCCCTTTGTTCCCTGCTGTAATCCCATCCTCAGCCTGTGCCTTTGTCTCATCCCCCTCACTTATAGTAATGGGAGGCAGAGCAGACTGCATGGCTCACAGGATCACAGTGGTGGAGCGGTGCGCCCACCAGCCAGGAGAACCGGTACTTTACCATGGAGTTACGGGGCAAACTATAGTGAAGAAAGGAAGGATGTAGCAGTCCTCAACTACTCACCGTGCGAGCCAGTGACCGCTGTGTGTGCTCGGCCACCATGCGTGCTCAACCGGGCAGAGGTTCTTCCAACAGGCTGAAGGAGCTGACGTGCGGCGCCCCGGTCCCGTTATCCACTGGACGAGGGGCAACCCCCGGTCACACATCCACTCTCTTCTGCCTCGCAATCTGCTCTAGTGGGATGCAAGGGGCAAGCGCAGCTGAGTAAGCCAATCAGAGGGAGCAGAGCGGAGCCCATTAGCCAATCAGCGTGCAGAATTCCCATTGTCCGTCTGTTCTCTCCCGACCCCTCCCCACCTGCTGTGAGAAGCCCCGCCCATCGCTGGTGCTCAAGTCAGAAGGGAAGTGAGTGACACATGACAGGGGAGAGGAGCCCTGGGGCGCGCGGAGGAGCGGAGCTGGGGGCCCCTGCGCCTCTGCCACTTGTTCCTAGCAACTCCAGCTATGTGTGAATTGGACTAACCTCAGGCAAGGAAGGGTACTTACAGTCTAAAACATGGTCACTAAAAATTTCGCAGACTGAGCATTTAATTTGGCTGAAAAAAACAAATTACAGCAAATGTCCTAAAAAATAAAATTATAAATATATATATATATATATATATATATATGTGCATCTAGCTGTTCTGCTGCCTGAGCCAAAAAGTGAAATGACAGCCCCCTCCCCATGCCAAATTCTCAACTTAACATCTCCGTTCCAGCCGCACTGTTAAAGACATAAACACCAATCCGCACCTATAATCAACCCACAGAATAGAACACTAATAGAAGTATATGTGGTTCAACAATAAATAACAAGCTAATCGCACATCCATCATTATAGTTTCACATTTTTATTAAACATGTATTACAGAGATGATTGGCTACAGAAATGAATTAAAAAGGTTAAAAACAAACACACAGTGTTGGTGACCGAACAGCAGGTTAAGCATAATAAAGTGCAAGTGCAAAAAGTATTTTTAGGGAGGAACTGTAAGTATAATACAAAGTATATAGGCAAAAATCTATATAATACCAACCAAATTATTGTGTCCCCGCCTCAGGTCAGACCATCACCACGCCCCGACGTGTGTTTTGCCATCAGCTTTGTGTTTTGGGGAGCTGGGTGGTAGACCCAGATCCCGATAGAGAGGGAAAGCTACTGTAGTCAGTGGTCAGACGGCCAAGGATTTATGTTTATGGGTTTTGTTGTGATGCCTATAAAAGTGACAATAAAGCTGGTTGTGGCCAGTTTGCACCCAAATCTGCAGTGTTGGAGTGGCTTCTTGTGGAGTGTCCATCTAAGCTAAGAAGACAGCGATCCTAGAGAGCCCCAAGTTGCCATAGCTTGTATAAAAAATACCCCCCTTATAGTGGCGTACATAAAGAAGTAAGGGCCCCATAGCAAGGATCAAACCAGGCCTCACACAGGACAGGGGTTTCTTCATAAATCCTTTTCAATGACCCTTGGGCCATTTTTTCCACTGCCTCATTTACTAAAAGTTGTTCCTTTAGCGAGTAGAGTCCTGACCAAGTTTTCACCTCCAGTAGAAGAGGAGATGATCCCAACTAAGACTGGGCTCCCTCTTGCCCTGGGCCCCATAGCAGTCACATGGTCTGCCACTATGGTAGTTACACCCCTGCCCCCTTATAATGTGTGCCAGTACAAAAAAATGCTTCCTCATAACATGTGCCAGTACTAAAACCTACCCCTTTTTAGTGTTCCCAGTAGAATTAATGTCCCCATAGTGGCCCCCTAATAAGTGTTCCAGTTCAATAATGCCCCAATGTCCCCATAGTGTATCCTCCAGTTACAAAATAGTGAACTCCTCTCCCCCCTCCCCCATTGTGGCCCAACAGCATGCTGTCAAATAAAAATAATAAGCTCAAATACTTATCTCCATTCTGCTGTCAGAAATGTGGTGCAGAACACAGACCTTTCCCGGTCTGTGCCCTGAGCTCTATGTAGCCCGGCTCAGGCAGCACAATGATGATGACACCGGCCTCTAATACAGGATACAGGCACTAGGACTAAAGCCTAATAGAGGAAACGGTAGGGCAGTAAGACATCGCCCCATGTCCTGTCGCAATATTCTGTAGAAATAATTAGTCGCCACTCTGGAAGAAGGTGGTGGTGCTGATATCCTGGGTTGCAGGCCCATACATCCTAGTAGAAGAAGTGGATCAGCACTATCCCTTTGATGCTAATACATCTTCACTTTATTGCCATAAACAGAATACAGGCAAATGTGACGCGTTTCGGCTAAACAGCCTTTTTCAAACAAGCATGTCACATTATACAGCATGGTACATATATATAGCAAAAAGAGTCACATTCAAGATGGAGTCCTAGTGTAACGACACTCCCTTATGGGGTGTGTACCACACCGATTGGTCCTGTAACAACATGTGACTAGACTCCAGCATAGATCATGTGCTTTAGCTCATGTTGTAAACATAAGTAGTAACATAAAATCAACAAAAACAATCACACAGAATCCTAATTTGGCGACACATGTATCTACAGTGAATCAATATAACATTAGCCTAATCAATCACAAAACGTGGCATGGGGAATAGAAATGTATACAGAGCTTTGTAGCCAGAGAGATAAACATGTAGCTATGTGACTATGCTGGAGTCCAGTCATATGTTATAGGACCAATCGGTGGGGTACACATTTACCTGTATTCTGTTTATGTCAATAAAGTGAAGATTTATTAGCATCAAAGGGCGCGTGCTGATTCACTTCTACTTAACTGTCGCAACATTCAACTGTATCTCTGTCCTAAGAACAGCGATATAGCTGGATATGCAGAGATAAACGCATCCACAATGAAAGCACTCATTGCCCAAGACTTTTCCGCTGACCCCCACTTGTCCCTACCTGGCCTCATTGGCGGTGCACCCCTGTATATAAATATATATATATATATATATCTAATATATAAAGCTGAGTATATGTGTGTGTGTGTGTGTGTGTGTGTGTGTATGTCCGCTAAAGGAATCCGCACTGCTGCAGCTGCAATCACAAAATTTGGCACACATGTATATCAGGTGTCCGGGAAGGTTTTAGAACAGTTTTCAACTCTCCAGGACGTACCGTTCCTGAGATATTCCCAAAAAATGCATTAGCCAATAGTAGCCTGGTCACATGACCCTTATCAGCCAATAGAAGCTCACAGGCACACATCAGGTTTCTATGACAACCTAGCCAGTTCACTGCTTTAGGTCTGCATTAAAGAGGCAGAGCACTGTGGATGACAATGGTAAATGGGTATTCCCGGTTACCATGACTATAACTTATGTTTTATACTAACTCATCATCAATCATTACCTCATATAATGTAAATTTTACATATTTACTGTTCAGTAGTAATAAAAGATGTTTTCTTCCACTGCTACCCACCTCCACCGTCAAAAGAAGGACTTAAAAGCACCACCCCCAGATCCCACTAAGTCACGCCCCTGACTCAGTCAGGCCACGCCCCTTCCATGCTGCATTTGACCGGGATTAAAAATATTGGTAAAAATCACCTTCTGTCAGCTGCAGTTGTGGGGGAAGGGTGACTTTCTCCCTGCATCTCATTGCTCAGACTGCACAGTGCTGCTGCTGAGAGTGCTGCTGCTGTGTCCATCCAGGCCCTGCGCATGACAGAGGACAGGGAGTCTGAAAGCCAGACCGTCCAGCCTAAAACAAGACCTCTGGCCACCCTAGGGGCAGGCTGATGTTAGGGTGGCCAGATGTCCGGCTTTAGGCTGGACAGTCCAGTTTTCTGGCTACCTGTTCTCCATCCGACTCAGTGCCTGGACAGACACAGGGATGTCCACCCTTTCAGTAGCTCACACTCAGACAGCTTCTCCTCCATGTCTTCACGGAGCCAGGGGGGGCGTGGCCTCATGTTTAGTGATGTGTCTTCATGGGAACTGGGGGCGCTGTTTTTACGTTTGGGGGAATGGCCAGTGAGGTCTGGCTTTCTGGGGTGAAGACAGTGGCCACTCTAGCTGCTGTGGAGGTCACAGTTAAAGGGGCGGGCTTCTGTAGAGGCCACTGTTAAAGGGGTGGGCAGCTGTAGAGGTCACTGTTAAAGGGGCAGGCTGCTGTAGAGGTCACTGTTGAAGGGGCAGGCTGCTGTAGAGATCACTGTTAAAGGGGCGGGCTGCTGTAGAGGTCACTGTTAAAGGGGCGGGCTGCTGTAGAGGTCACTGATAAAGGGGTGGGCCGCTGTAGAGGTCACTGTTAAAGGGGCGGGCCGCTGTAGAGGTCTCTGTTAAAGGGGCGGGTCGCTGTAGAGGTCACTGTTAAAGGGGCGGGCCGCTGTAGAGGTCACTGTTAAAGGGGCAGGCACTGTAGAGGGCACTCTCGATATCTTTTAAAGACACACACACAAACAGTAAAAGAAATAAATTAAATATACCCGGGCGAAGCCGGGTCCTTCAGCTAGTATATATATATATATATATATATATATATATATATATATATAATCATCCACCAATACAGGGCCATATGTAGTGTACTGGCATATGGCCATTACAGCCAATCACTGGACTCATGTCATACATACCGCCATCACCGATCAGCACAGAATGCGCATGCCGTTAACCTTTTCAAAGCAGTGCTATTTCCCCCCTTTCATGACCAGACACGAAAGATATTTTACTACAAGCTTTAAAAGCCATGACATTTGTTTTCATTGGGTGATACATGGAGCATTACTGCTATATTCAATTGGCAGTGTTTAACAGACATATATACCAGCATGGTCTATATTACTATATATTGGTATTGGTATTTAAACAGTCCTCCTCATCATGCTGTTCACATTTTGACATCATGAGACCAAGACAACACCTAACAATTGATCAACAGTACCTGGGAGTATCTATGCTGTTTGGGGAGCATCTATCCTCTGGATAGATCATCAGCATCTGATCGGCGGAGGTCTGACACCCGGGACCCCCGCTGATCAGCTGTTTGAGAAGGCAGCAGTGCTCCAGGAACGCTGCGGCCTTCTCACTGTTTACCGCAGGCCCAGTGACGTCAGGACTAGTATCACTGGCCTGGGTGCGGCTAAGCTCCATTCAAGTGAACAGATCTTAGCCCCGCCCAGGCCAGTGATACTGGTCGTGACGTCACTTAGCCTGCGCGCTGCTGCCTTCTCAAACAGCTGATCAGCGAGGGTCCCGGGTGTCGGACCCCCACCGATCAGATGCTGATGATCTATCCACAGGATAGATCATCAGTTTAAAAGAACTGCAGAACCCCTTTAACTTTTAGTATTGCACTCACTCTACTTGCTATCACATTCCTTTGACGTGACATCACTCAGCAGCTAAGCAGCCCCCGCTGTCTGTTTTCATACAAATACCCAGCTTTCCCGTAAGTCAGCAACACCCTCAAATATTACCTGGATACAAACACACCTCACCCAGAAAATTATCCTGTCCCAATACTAAGAAACATTTAAATTGCCCCATTTCTGGCGGATAATATCAACATCTTTTATCTTACAGAGAAAAGACAATATCTCCAGATCATCTCTCTTACTAAGAGAGTTCAAGAGTTCAAGAAGGGCCTGGATGTATTTCTGGAGGGTAATAATATTACAGGTTATAGTTACTAGAGAGGGGTCGTTGATCCAGGGAGTTATTCTGATTGCCTGACTGGAGTCGGGAAGGAATTTTTCCCCCTAAAGTGAGGAAAATTGGCTTCTACCTCACAGGGTTTTTTGCCTTCCCCTGGATCAACTTGTAGGAAAACAGGCTGAACTGGATGGACAGATGTCTTTTTTCGGCCTTACAAACTATGTTACTATGTTACTATGTTAAACAGAAAGTTATAAAACAGATGAGAAAACACATAAAATAAAATAACAAAATTTATCACTGTACAGCAGCGGCCTTAGGAAGCGCACGGCGACATAGCAACCAATGACGCCGTGCGCTCCTGCCCTCAGTAGGAGCACGGTCCGGGTTTTCACGGACCGTCCTGGACCGTGCTCCACGGTCATGTGAAAGGGCCCTAATTTTTTTTTGTGCTGCCATTTTGTAAGAGACATATTTTTTTTATTTTTATGGCGATTGTCTTAGATAGGGTCTCATTTTTTGCGGGATGAGATGACAGTTTGATTGGTACCATTTTGGGGTACATACGCCTTTTTGATCACGTGATATTACACTTTTTGTGAGGCTAGGTGAAAACAATGGCTGTTTTGGCATAGTTTTTTTAAAACATTTTTTTACAGCATTCACCTGGGGGGCCATCTTATGTAATATTTTTATAGAGCAGGTTGTTTCGGACGTGGCAATACCAAATATGTCTATTATTTTTATGTTTTTAAATTTTTACATTGTAAAAACATTTTTGAACAGAATAAAATCTTTTTTTTGTGTTGCCATTTTCTGAGAGCCATATTTTTTTTATTTTTTGAACGATTGTCTTAGGTATTTGGGGTAAATACGCCTTTTTGATCGCCTGCTAATACACTTTTTGTGAGGTAAGGTGACCAAAAAATGGCTGTTTTGGCACAGTTTTTTGTTGTTTTTTTTTTTACTGCTAATATGTCTACTTTTCTTTTTTTCCCTATTTTCTACAATTTTTTTTAACTTTATTTTCGGAAAAGGGCGCTTTATTTTTACTTAAAACTTTTATTTTTTGTAAAACTTTATTTTTTTAACTTCTTTTTTCACTTTATCTTTTGTCCCACTCTGGGACTTCAACTTTTGTTGGTCTGATCCCCTGAACAATGCATTACAATACTTCTACAGAAACTCACTTCCCGCAGCGCCTTACATGTACAGCGCTAGGCGGGAAGGGGTTAAAGATGGTGCCCACTCACAAGCGCATCTGACGCCATAGCCATCAGTTGCCAGCAGTTTTAAACAGCAGGCACCCAGGGTTAATGTATACGATCAACAATAATGTCAATCGCACACATTTAACCCCTCATGTGCCATGCATCGGCTCCTCCTAGCGAAGATCGGGGGAGCTGGATGGTGTGTGCGGCAGCCTCAGTCCTCCAGAATGATCTGAGTCTGCTGCACATAGGTTTCTATAGAGAACCTTTCTGTGGCAATGCTCCATAGGAACACAGTAAAATTCTCATAGACTCCAATGCTAACAGTCTTCACTGTTATGTAAACAGAAGACAGAGGAGCGTTGCTAAGGCTCAAAATGGGCCACTTTACAGCTATTTTTCTAATAGAAATGTATGATTTCAGTAATTAAAGTATATTACAAAAATGGTCAGTATCACTGCCCCTATACATTACACCATTCTAATAGAAAGTGTAGCGCTAGAGTATCCGGGGAGGAAGTGAAATCATGCGTTCCACACTGGAATTCACGACCTGTTTCGGAATAGGATACGGATAGACTAATGTATAGTCATGTATTCCCATCTGTTTTTAATTAATCATCATTAGCAGGGTATAAAAAGGTTAGGAGCTGGCAAGGTATTATCCCCTGAGGGGTGACACTCCAGTCGCCATGTCGTAGCACATGGATGACACCCCAGGGTGTACAAGAAATAGGGCAAATCAATACTTACATCCTACTTAGAATAAAGTCTTCAATGGAGTGCCAATTAATTGTTAGTGCAGACTACAGTTATTCCCATCAGCCCCTCCTCCAGTGTACATCACACATGTCTCTGAGATCACTCAGGAATATGTTCTTATCAGCACAATGGGGGATGAATACTACCTTACAATGCACATCATTACAAAGAATGGTATTAATAAAAGGGAACAGAATAAAAGGGACAGAACCAACCAGTACTTAAATACCCTTACATTACAAAAATAAAGTATAAATCATAAACTGCAAGTGTAAACTAATAATAATAATACCAACCAGACTGGGTCATAACATACTCTTATGTATTATACTTTTTAAAGGGAGTCTGTCACCTCATTTTCACCTATATAGCTAACAGCAGTGCCCCACAGACGATTGCATACACATCTCAGACATACCTGTGTGCACTGTATGTGTGTATTCCTTGTTCAGAAAAAGCACTTTTATTCTGCAGGAAGACAGATCCCAAGTCCCCGGCTCTGCTGCTGCAGCAAACCAGACTGGAGGGGGGAGGGCTGCTTTAGCTGCTCATATCTTGGGATTGGTAGCAGATAGAAAAAATGGTTCTGACCTTCTTTAAAAGCTGACATTCCAAGTTTTAATATCATATCAAAATCACAGCATTATGTCCAGTATATCAGAAGATATAGCTGTTAGAAATCGAGTCGGGAGAGAAAGCTGTTTTTAGTTTCACTTTCAGCTGGGCACTTGGGAGCTGTTTTACTGCAGAATAAAAGTGCTTTTTCTGGACATGTAATACAGACACACAGTGCACACAGGTATGTCTGGGGTGTGTCTGCAATCTTCTGTGGGGCAGTGCTGTTAGTTATATAGGTGAAAATGAGGTGACAGACTCCCTTTAAGTAAAGTGCAATGTATAGATTAGTGGGGCAGTGGGACTGTGGGGCAGTGGGAACTGGACACCATTGCGCCAAAGCTGGGGGGGGAGCCTGGTCCTCTGGAGGCGTTATATAGATGATGTCATATTTATATGGCAAGATGGAAAAGAAGAATTGGATGAATTTCTAACAAACTTAAACATAAACCAATACAATTTAACATTTACTTGCACAGTTAACAATGACAAAATTGAATTCTTAGACCTAAACATAACAATAGAAAACAACCACATAATATGTAGCACGTTCCAAAAGGCTGTCATGAGAAACAGTTTCATCTTATATACCAGTTGCCACCTACCTAGGTGGCTTCTGAACATACCAAAGAGTCAATACAGAAGACTAAAGAGAAACTGCTCCATGACAGACAAATTTGAGGAAGAAGCATCAACACTGACTAACCAATTTCTTCAAAAGAAATACCCTAAGAAAAATACTTGAAACCTCTCTGAATGAAGTTAGAAAAATGACCAGGGACGACTTTTTCAAACAAAATCCTACACAACCTACCAATGAAGAACCAATTAGAATAATTCTCCCATTCAATGCACAATTTAGAAATATACAACGAATCATTAAAAACCATTCGCACATATTAACAGCAGACAAAATCATTGGCCCCACTTTACCTAATCTACCATTAATCACATTCACAAAAGCACCGAACCTAGGTTTGAAAGTTGCACCATCGATAAGAAATAAAAAGAATATAGCTAGATCACACAATTGGCTACAAACAAAAGGTTTTTTTAGATGTGGGAGATGCTCAAATTGTCAAATCACAAAATTTCCCAAAAAAACTACAGAAGTCAAATCTACCACCAATTCACATATACACAAAATAGAAGATTGTATCACATGTGACTCCACAGACATCATATACCTCCTACAGTGCCCTTGCAACAAACAATATGTAGGGAGAACCAAAAGATCTCTCAAAAAGCGTATTTCCGAACACATCAATAATATCAAAAAAGGCTACTTACTGCACACTGTGTCAAAACATTTTAAAGAAGTACACAATCAGGACCCCTCAACACTCACATATACGGCTCTTGATAAAGTCACAAGACACTGGAGGGGTGGCCATCACATAAAGAACATGTCACGCCTGGAATCCAGAAGGATTTTCGAGTTTAACACTTTAATGCCAAAAGGATTGAATGCGGAGATGGAGATTTTTGGCTTCATATGAGGAGTATTAGATTGGGACGGGTGCCCTCTGGGGACTGTCATCGCGGTCCGGCTGTTTTCCAGCACCGCGATTGCTCTCCCCGAGAGGCCCCCACTCCTAAAACATCTTGATCCAGCCACATGTAGAGAAGGAGGAACACTTTTGATAAAATACTAATATACATAATAAATAGACAGCAAATAATAGATACAAGAATAAATCAGAGAGAAATAATAAGAAACAACAATACAGAACTAAAAATAAGATGTAGACAATAGACATTAATTAATAAAAATAATAATATACATAAATACTTACCTATATACATCTTATATGAAATGGAAAATATATAGCCCTCCCTTGAGAGAAGAACTACTATTACCTATAAAAATTTGAAAATGAATTAATTACATAAGGAAGAGAGAGATAAACATTAGAGATGAGCGAGCATACTCGTCCGAGCTTGGTGCTCGTTCGAGTATTAGGGTACTCGTAAGTGCTCGCTGCTCGGACGAGTATCTTGCCATACTCGAGGAAATGGCAACTTCCGCATCGTGCTTTTTTGGCGCCTATAAACACAGCCAATCACAAGCCAGGAGACTCTTCGGTACACCCAGCATCACGTGGGGCCCTTACATGTCGATAGCAGGTGTTGGCTGGCCTGATCAGGTGACCCTGGAATATACTAGTGACTGGCCGCGGCGCTCGGCTCAGTGCGACATTTGTCTGGGTCGCAGTCTAAATAGCCACCGTTAACAGGGTGTCAGTCAGTTCTACCACAGTTCCTGCACGTCACGTTCCCAAAAAACAAAATATAAAAAAAAAATTATTTTTTCAGTTGTTTTAGTTCAGTGATACAAATCCATTTTACTCAGCTGCGTGTAACCTTTCTGTGTGTCACAGTTCAGCACACTAGCTCCCATCCGTATATACTGTCCAGGTGACACTTTCTGTACGTCACAGAATACAACCAAGTCATTTGCTACCAATATCATCTACAGCTTGATCCAGAAAATTCTCTGTGCGACATTTGTTTGGGTCGCAGACTAAATAGCCACCGTTAACAGGGTGTCAGTGAGTTCTACCATAGTTCCTGCACGTCACGTTCCCAAAAAAACAAAATTAAAAAAAAATATATAAAAAAACAAATATAAAAAAAAATAGTTTTTCAGTTGTTTTAGCTCAGTGATACAAATCCATTTTACTCAGCTGCATGTAACCTTTCTGTGTGTCACAGTTCAGTACACTAGCTCCCATCCGTATATACTGTCCAGGTGACACTTTCTGTACGTCACAGAATACAACCAAGTCATTTGCTACCAATATCATCTACAGCTTGATCCAGAAAACTCTCTGTGCGACATTTGTTTGGGTCGCAGACTAAATAGCCACCGTTAACAGGGTGTCAGTCAGTTCTACCATAGTTCTTGCACGTCACGTTCCCAAAAAAAAACAAAATAAAAAAAAAAATTTATTTCTTCAGTTGTTTTAGCTCAGTGATACAAATCCATTTTACTCAGCTGCGTGTAACCTTTCTGTGTGTCACAGTTCAGCACACTAGCTCCCATCCCTATATACTGTCCAGGTGACACTTTCTGTACGTCACAGAATACAACCAAGTCATTTGCTACCAATATCATCTACAGCTTGATCCAGAAAACTCTCTGTGCGACATTTGTTTGGGTCGCAGACTAAATAGCCACCGTTAACAGGGTGTCAGTCAGTTCTACCATAGTTCTTGCACGTCACGTTCCCAAAAAAACAAAATAAAAAAAAAAATTTTATTTTTTCAGTTGTTTTAGCTCAGTGATACAAATCCATTTTACTCAGCTGCGTGTAACCTTTCTGTGTGTCACAGTTCAGCACACTAGCTCCCATCCATATATACTGTCCAGGTGACACTTTCTGTACGTCACAGAATACAACCAAGTCATTTGCTACCAATATCATCTACAGCTTGATCCAGAAAACTCTCTGTGCGACATTTGTTTGGGTCGCAGACTAAATAGCCACCGTTAACAGGGTGTCAGTCAGTTCTACCATAGTTCTTGCACGTCACGTTCCCAAAAAAAAAACAAAATAAAAAAAAAATTTATTTTTTCAGTTGTTTTAGCTCAGTGATACAAATCCATTTTACTTAGCTGCGTGTAACCTTTCTGTGTGTCACAGTTCAGCACACTAGCTCCCATCCCTATATACTGTCCAGGTGACACTTTCTGTACGTCACAGAATACAACCAAGTCATTTGCTACCAATATAATCTACAGCTTGATCCAGAAAATTCTCTGTGCGACATTTGTCTGGGTCGCAGACTAAATAGCCACCGTTAACAGGGTGTCAGTCAGTTCTACCATAGTTCTTGCACGTCACGTTCCCAAAAAAAACAAAATTTAAAAAAAAAAATTATTTTTTCAGTTGTTTTAGCTCAGTGATACAAATCCATTTTACTCAGCTGCGTGTAACCTTTCTGTGTGTCACAGTTCAGCACACTAGCTCCCATCCGTATATACTGTCCAGGTGACACTTTCTGTACGTCACTTAATTCTACCAGACTGAACAAGTTTGTGGGTTTCAGTACACCAGGCCCGTTTAATTTTTTTTTTATATCATACACTTATATACAAACAATGTTGAACCCCAGGGCTAAGGGTCGAGGACGAGGGCGTGGGCGTGGGCATTCAATTACTGCAGGGGGCAGAGGCCGTGGTCCTGGGCAGGGTGAGACAGTATCTGCTGATGAGGGAGCTGTGGAACGCCGCAGAGTTACACTCCCTAGCTTCATGTCTCAACTTACAGGGACACGTGGTAGAGGACTGTTGAAACCACAACAGTGCGAACAGCTGATCTCGTGGATTGCGGACAATGCTTCAAGTAATTTGTCCACCAGTCAGTCTTCCACGCAGTCCACCCACGTTACCCAAGGGAGCACTCCTATGGCTCCTCCACCTCAACCTCCTTCCCCCCAGTCTGCCCCCTCCCAGGAAAATTTGGAATGCGATCCGGCATTCTCTCAGGAACTGTTTTCTGGACCCTTCCCAGAGTCACAAACCACTTCTCAGGTTGCTGCTGACTTCGTTCCCGATGCCCAAGTTTTCCAACTGTCGCAGTCTGTGGGTGATGATGATGACAATGTTGAGTTAGTGGAAGAAGTTTGTAAAGAGGTGTCAGACGATGAGGAGACACGGTTGTCAGACAGTGGTGAAGTTGTTGTTAGGGGAGGAATTCCGAGGGGGGAGCAGACTGAGGAATCGGAGGATGATGAGGTGACTGACCCAAGCTGGGTTGATATGCCGAGTGAAGACAGTGCTTCTGAGGCGGAGGCGAGTGCTGCACCAGAACAGGTTGTAAGAGGCAGTGGTGTGGCCAGAGGGAGAAGCAGGGCCAGAGCTGGTGCATCAGCAGCAACTGTTTCACGTAGTGAAGCTCCCTTGGCGAGGCCTAGATGTTCGCAAGTCTGGAGGTTCTTTAAAGAAAGTGAGGATGACCGACGGACTGTGGTGTGCAACCTGTGCCACACCAGGATCAGCAGGGGTGCCACCACTACTAGCCTAACCACCACCAGCATGCGCAGGCATATGAGTGCTAAACACCCCACTCAATGGAACCAAGGCTGTTCACCACCTCCTGCGGGTCCCACCACTGCTCCTTCCCCTGTGTCACTCGCTGCCTCTGCTAGTCAACTCCCTGCGTCACTCGCTGCCTCTGCTAGTCAACCCCCTGCCCAGGACCCCGGCACGAGTGCCTCCCGCCTGAAAACCACACCTTCGCCTCCACGATCCTCCACAGTGTCCACCGACGTGTCCCAGCGCAGCGTTCCGCTGTCTTTACAGCAGACGCTGGAGCGCAAGAGGAAATACAGTTCCACCCACCCACATGCCCAAGCCCTCAACGTCCACATCTCCAAATTGCTTAGCCTGGAGATGCTGCCCTATAGGCTGGTAGAGACCGAGGCCTTTCGAAATCTCATGGCGGTGGCTGCCCCTCGGTATTCCGTCCCCAGCCGCCACTATTTTTCCCGATGTGCCGTCCCAGCCCTACACCAGCACGTGTCACAGAACATCATCCGTGCCCTGACCAACGCTGTTTCTGAGAAGGTCCACCTAACCACGGACACGTGGACAAGTGCTGCCGGGCAGGGACACTATATCTCACTGACGGCACATTGGGTTAACTTGGTGGAGGCTGGGACCGAGACTGACCCTGGGGCCGCTCATGCACTGCCCACACCGAGGATTGCGGGGCCTACCTCGGTCACGGTCTCTCAGACGTACTATGCCTCCTCCGACCCCTCCTCCTCCTCCACCGAATTACCATCCATGGGCACGGCGCCTTCAGTCGGTAGCTCTAGGCGCAGCAGCAGTGCCGTGGGTAAGCGCCAGCAGGCGGTGCTCAAACTGCTGAGCTTAGGTGACAAAAGGCACACCGCCCAAGAGCTGTTACAGGGCATCACGGCGCAGACCGATGTGTGGCTGGCACCGCTGAACCTCAAGCCAGGCATGGTTGTGTGTGACAACGGGCGTAACCTGGTGGCGGCTCTGCAACTCGGCAGACTGACACATGTGCCATGCCTGGCCCACGTGTTCAACCTAATTGTTCAGCGGTTCCTCAAGACATACCCCAATCACGAGATGGAATTCCACATTAAACATGTTATCCAGAGTTTACCAGCAGCGCAGAGCGATTGTAGACTGCCAGATGTCATCTTCCACCAGAACTGGTAGTCAGGTCTCTCAGATTCCTCAAGTCTACAATGAGGAGTGGACGTGGAGGTCTGATATCTGCCAGGTGTTGAGCAACTTTGAGGAGTCAACACAGATGGTCAGCGGCGATGCCGCCATTATCAGCCTCACCATCCCACTGCTTTGCCTGTTGAAAAACTCACTGCTCAGCATCAAGTCGGATGCTTTGCGCTTGTCACAAGAGACGGTGGAGGAAGATACATCGCTTGATAGCCAGAGCACCCTCCGGTCTGTTTCTCAGCGCGTATCGGAGGAGGGGGATGAGGAGGAAGAGGAGGAGAATGTCGGCGAGACAGTAGAGGGTACCAGTGCTCAGTCCTTAACTCTTGAGCGTGTATGGGCTGAAGAGGAGGACTTGGAGGAGGAGGAGGAGGAGGAAATGGAGAGTCAGGCCAGTGAGGAGAGGGAATTCTTGCGTGTTGGGACTCTGGCGCACATGGCAGACTTCATGTTAGGCTGCCTATCCCGTGACCCTCGCGTTAGAAGAATTTTTTCAAACACCGATTACTGGGTGTTCACTCTCCTGGACCCACGGTACAAGCAGAACCTTTCCACTCTCATCCCTGCAGAGGAAAGGAGTATGAGAGTGAATAGATATCAACAGGCCCTGGTGCACAAGCTGAAACAATTCTTCCCATCTGACGCCGCTAGCGGCAGAGGGCATGGTTCTGTGGGCCAAGTAGCGGGAGCTGTACAGAAAGATGGTGAGGGAGTAACTAGCTGACCATACCAACGTCCGTAGCGATCACTCTGCTCCATACAACTACTGGGTTTCAAAGCTGGACACGTGGCCTGAACTGGCGCTGTACGCCTTGGAGGTGCTGGCCTGCCCTGCCGCTAGGGTGCTGTCAGAGCGGGTATTCAGTGCAGCTGGTGGTGTCATCACCGATAAGCGTACACGCCTGTCAACTGACAGCGCTGACAGGCTGACGCTTATTAAAATGAACAAAGCCTGGATTTCACCGGAATTCAAATCTCCTCCGGGGGAAAGCAGCTAAAAGATTTAAATAACTTATGTATCCGATTCCTCTTCTCTACTCCTCTTCTCTACTCCTCCTCCATATCGTCTTTGCCTAACGCTGACCCAAAAAACGCCATTTTTTAGAGGTCCAACTGGCACTCTTTTAGCACAATTTTTCAGGAGGGCCCCCTACAGGCCCTCTATTCAAACAATTTTTCCAGAGGTCCACCTACAGGCCCTCTCTTCAAACAATTTTTCAGAAAGGCCCCCTACAGGCCCTCTCTCCAAACAATTTTTCCGGAGGTCCACCTATAGGCCCTCTGTCCAAACAATTTTTCCGGAGGTCCACCTATAGGCCCTCTGTCCAAACAATTTTTCCGGAGTTCCACCTACAGGCCCTCTCTCCAAACTATTTTTCCGGAGGTCCACCTATAGGCCCTCTGTCCAAACAATTTTTCCGGAGGTCCACCTATAGGCCCTCTGTCCAAACAATTTTTCCGGAGTTCCACCTACAGGCC